>APFE031603359.1:92429-178553 GCA_000404065.3 Pinus taeda | reverse complement strand
TTGACATGGAGAGCAGAGGTATAAGGCTTGACAAGGAGGATAGTATGATTGTTGATGGAGCCATACTAACTGCAGATACTCATGGTGACAAATTTTAGTGTAACATGAAAATGAGTAGGGGTTTACTTATGAAAACCATGTTCAATCCTCTGATATTGGTGTAGAGATGCATCAAACTTGTGAGTCTTCATATCATAATGAAGATGAAAATGATTACAAACACCAAGAAGAAATACTGGAAGAAATTTTTTATGACCCTCAGGCAGAGGAAAAGGTTGTTCATTTTTGTAATTCCTTTCAGCAGCTTGCATCAAAGAATGATCTTTATAATGAAGAAAATTACATTGTTTGTGGGCATCATTCAGAAAGGCAGTTGGATATCATATTAAATAAATTTTGTGTGGCTGAGGATCAGTTGTTTGAAGATATAGAATGTTATGAGAATCATCAAACTAACCATGTGTTTTTTGACCCTATAGCTGACTACATGGAAAAGATTGATTGTTCAGGCTTCTAGTTATATGTTCGTCTTGAAGAAAAGTTACACCTCATGCTGCCTTGTTTATTCAGTATCTGGTTTATTTTTGCGTCAAGCAAAGTCAAGAGATTCAAGTGTCAGATCAGATCGATGATTGGCTTCATTGGAAGTTTCATGTTCCTTGAGCTACAAGTGGAGATTGCAGCTGATAGGGTAGGTAGGAATGTGCGAATAAGCTCAGGGTAGGTTGACTGAGCATTTGTTTCAGTAGGTGTAGTTTGAATTCTTTGTTCAGAAACCATTAAAGGCTTGAGGATCAAATTGGGTAGAGGTTCAGAGTTTTATTCTATAGGATGGATAGCCGCACTAGAGCTACAAGTTCTTAGTATACCACAAGAGCACACTATCCCTAGTGGAGCCACTATTATCACCCTAAAATCTTTGTCTCTAAGCTTTGGAAAGTTTCCTTGTTTCTAGTCATATTCTTATAAGTTTTGAGTGATTTCATCACAATTAGTGTCATTCTCTTTTACAAACCCTTCTTCTAGTCATGGTGTTAAAGGGTCTCTAGGTCATTTCATGCTTTAAGGGTTAGGTCATAACGTTAGAAATCTTTTAAGGTCATATCTCTTTTCCAAATAAAGTTTGACAGCCTCATTCCATGTCCTAGAAGCCTCACCAGGTGTTTAGAAGTCATATCTCACATCATTTTGGAGAAATTTTGAAACTAGCTACGAAACCCCTGAAAAAGCCTGTTCCAGGATAAAAAAATATGCTTTCTGCGTTTACTGGTCAACTTCCAGAAGGGGTCCTGAGCAGCTGAGAATTCAATTTTGAAACCTGAAAGAGGATTTTCTTCCTAACATACCAAACTACAAAAACCGTTTTCAGTTTCTTCAAATTCGTTCTGAGGTGGGAGGAATTTATGGTTAAACGTGTGTTATGAAATTGATGAAAGTCAAGCTTTGTCTTCTGGTTTTAGTAGTCTTTTTCGAGATCCCTTTCTGGTCACAGGGAAAAGTATTTTGGAATTATGAAGGATGTTTCTCTTCATCAACTCTCTAGATACAATAACCTATCTCACTTTCTTCATGTGGTTTCTCAGTTGGGAGATAATAAGCTTTCTTTTAAACCCAAATTTCATGGAACGGATTTTTCTTGTTTGACACGTGGTTTTCAAGGACAGATTCTGGATAGCTGGAGAAGTGTTTTAAAAAGCCAAGAGATTTTTTTGTTCTAGACATCATGGACTACAAAAACCTCCTTCAGTTGTGAAAAATGTGTCATGGATGAGGAGATAAAGGCTCTGTCCCACGTGCCAACTTTCAAGGATCCTAAACCTAAAGAAAGGGAAACATGTTCCCTAATTTCTAGGGTTTGTCATCAGCAATCAGGTGAAAATGTGGGAGGCTTCATCAAATTCGACTTCATGAGGTTGCAGTTGTTAAAGAATGCATTTAATGTTTAGTTGAGGTGGTTTAGTCATAATAAGGAGTTACACTCCTAGTTGTATTAGGTCTCTAGGACTGCTAGATAGCTATCAAATGCATTTAAAGGTTTGTTTTATGGTTAGAATAGGTGTCACTGATGGCAAATTCGAATTCCCCTCATGATGGAGGAAGGAATCCAAGCTTGTAATGAAATCTATATATGAAAAGAGATGTAATATACAAAGGGGTTAGCAATTTTCAAAGAAAGAAGCACATTGTGCTATTGTATGTGACGGGATGTTTTCAGGTTAATAGAAAGAGTTGCTTTCACTACTCAGGATTCAGAAAGGGTTTCAATGTTTGATTTTCCTCATGGCTTCCTTCATATACTTACTTGCAGTGGTATAGACACATGTTACTTAGAATTAATTTGATGATGCTCTAACTTCCTTCATGCGTTTGTAGGCTGTGTTCCTTACATAATATCTCGGTTTTTCTTCTATGTTAAAACCCTCTATGCCCTGACTTCCATGTGAAATTGATCTTGTTGTTGTACTGAAACACACTTTGACTCCATAGCCCAATGGAAGCTTGTTGATTGATATTTCAACTATTTATATATTGTTGTTCGAATTTTCCATAGAGTTAGCCATCTAATCTTTAATCCAGTGAGAGAGCCCTCTCAGGTTGAGGAGGCTAAGCCTCAGCCAAAAGTTTGGTTTGAAATAGTTACTCAAAGTCTTCCTGATCAGCAGCCTATCAGATCAAGGTTTTGTTATAATAGGAAGAATGGAGTAACCTCATTCCTAGCTCGGTAAACACCAAGGGATGCATGACCTTATATAAGCAGGCCTTACATGTCTATTGGGTGTTGAAGTGATTATTGGCAAAGGGAATGGAACAGGTTGCAGAGGAAATGACTAAGTTGGCTCAGGGCATGCCCAATATGAAACGAGAAATGAAGAATCTCCAAATCACTATGCTCATGCAGGACAGTAAGCTGGACGAAATTCAACAACAGCTGAAGAAGATTGCTCCAGCAACGAGAGATGTAGAAGGACCTCCAGAAATTGTGAAAGATTAATCTTTTAGTTTGATTCAATGGCCTTCCATTTTTGTTCCTTGAGAATAGTTTCTCCTTTTCATGTTAATAGTTTTTAGTTTTTTAATGAAGGGCTGGAACCAGAGTAGTAGTTATTGTTGTGAAGCTTATTTGGCATGGATCCGCAGAATTATTCTTTTTTGTTATTGGATAGCTTATAAAAACTTAAGGTGGCCAACAGATCTGATTTCCCATTTGGGCAGGTTGAGGCCACCAAACGATGCTCATGTTTCAACCTGGTTTTGATATAAATAGAAAAAGAAGGGTCCTACTATAGCTTACAAATATATATATATATATATATATATATATATATATATAATATATATATATATATATATATTATATATCATAAAATGATATAATTAAAAAAACACGGGCCCATGACCCTGCCACATTCACCACACCCATAAGTTCCCCATACTAAGCGAACATATGAGTATATAAATATACATCTCATCATGAAGGGGCCCCATGTCTAGTAATAATATGTGGCCCCTTGTTATACAATAATTTGTCAAACTTCCTGTCTCATACCCTGAGCTGTCGAACTTCGCCCAAAATGTCACAAAGTGGAAAAAGATGTCAATGAATTCACCATGGAAAAAATTGACCAAAGCATCCCTAAAGAAAAGAAGGAGAAATGCCTTGAATTAATTCTAGAAGATCTTGTCAAAAAACCCTATTTTCAAGCCCAACGCTACTTTTAGAATGCAAAACCATGCTGGTACCCTTTGGTATAACTAGTGACTAGCACTGGAAATGTGACTTTGAATAGGAAAATTCATGTTGATCCTATTCAGAGAACTTCTCCAAAAATGGAGCAGAAGCTTCTCTTACTAGTAGCTTCGAGAATGACGAGATGGTTATTGTTGAATAAGGATATGGTCGAGTTCTCCCATTTTGAGTCCTTGATCCTACCTTTAGGGATATTCCCCTTAATATGTGGACCTTCTTCCCCATTTTTTTGGATCCCTAACTCCCTCTCCTTCCCTATAAATTCATTCCCTTGCACCCTCAAATGGTTGGTCAGACTACATTGGTCATCCTGCTGCTAAATTGTGCCTAATTGTTGCCAACTTGTGAAGGAGAAAGGAGAGCTTGAGAAGTCTTGGCTTCGACTTGCAAAGAAAGACTCATAAAACGTAAACGACGTAGGACTTCTCACCATGAAAAGATCGAGTTACTCCTTCCTAGGGCTCGTTAAACTTACTAGGATGGATTCATCTAAAAGATGAACTTATACGACAAGCATATGCTATCCTCATCAAGCTTGTGATAAAAAATAATGAGTTACTTGCTAGAAATAGTGGGGAAAATTGGAGGTAAGCATGTCCTATATTTTGTATAATGGTAGCATGTCGCTCTTGAACATGACAGTTATCTATCGCTCATGTCTCGTTTGGGTTATCCTCACTTATGAATTTCCTTCCTAAGTTTTGGGAATCCATTAGCTTTTCATCTGATTATACCTTATTGTCATCATGACCTTTGATCTTGTGTTGAGTCAAACACTGCCAAAATCTAGAGTTGTGTCACCGATATGTTCAAGAGAAGTCCCATCTGCATTTTTATCTCTTATACCCTATCTTACCTTCTCTGCTACAATCTTGAATCACTCTCATAAATTTACAAAGTCCTTTGTTTCATGTTGATGATGTGGTAAACATTATGGCCTTCCATCGATAGATCACTTCTTGTCGACTTCAACTCATTATCTACGAAGATGATCTAGAAACTACCTTTCAGTACCTTGGATCTCGCATGCCTTAATGCCAGGTTCTTCGCATTCAATGATAGGTTCACATCGTTAGCCTTTGATTGAATGGTTATGCGAGTGTTCGAATTCATCTTCCTTTTTCACACTCATGGATTGTGTTTTTGTACCTTGAGAGACATTGTCACTATTGGTGGTTTCTCTCATACATGTTAATGGTTTACATCATTAACTAGTAATCAGGTGGTTTCTACCATGTTCGACTTTGACGCATTGATTCACATGGTTATATTCTTACTTTGGTTGGATCAGGACAGAGATGAAGACCCTGGATTTCATCTAATAAATCCAGGTTGCATGGATTTATTTAGTATCCATGATTGTATACATGATCCTTTCTGGTCGGATGGCTGCATTCATGCGTGGATCCATAGATATGATCCTTTCTACTTAGATGGTTGCATCCATGCCATGGATCCATACACAAGATCACTTCTAGTCAAATGGTTGTGCCCATTTCGCGGATTCATGTATTGTTAAATGCCTACTCAAATATGTCATATATGTTGTATTATGTTTGATTTACAGGTCTCGTGACAATAGTTCTCCAAAGTCCTTGCCTTGACTTGTAAAGAACTTCATCCATCACTTCCTGTTTTGAGTTCATGCTTTTGGGGACATCTGTTATATAGTAATTTGATGCGCTCCCTGTCTCATACACTTAGTTGTCGAACTTTGCCCAAAATGTTGCAAAATGAAAAAATATATCGATGAATTCACCATGAAAAAAATTGATCAGAGCATCCCTGAAGAAGAGAATAAGAAATGATTTGAAGTAATTTTGGAAGAGCCTGTCAAAAAACCATATTTGTAAGCCTAGCACAACTTTTAGCAGGAAAACCATTACTGGTACCCTTTCGTATAACTAGTGACTAGCGCTACCAGTGTGACTTTGGATAGGGAAATCCTCAATGATCCTCTTCAGGAAGTAGAATCTTCTCTTACTAGAAGCCTCAAGAATGACCATCTAGTTATTGTTGAATAAGGATATGATTGATTTCTCCCATTTTGAGTCCTTGATCCTACCTTTAGGGATATTCCCCTTAAGATGTGGACCTTATTCCCCCTCTTTATGGATCCCTAACTCCTTATCCTTCCCTGTAAATGTATTCCCTTACACCCTCAAATAGCTGGTCAAAACAGATTGGTCATGTTGCTACTAAATTGTGCCTAATTTCTACCAATTTGTGAAGGGGAAAGGAGAGATTAAGAATTCTTGGCTTGGACTTGGAAACCCAACTTGGAGGAGGCTTCCAACAACAAGGAAATGGTTGTATGCTTCCCTCTTGTGCTTATTATTAATACGATGCATTTCTACTTTCCATAAGTGTGTAAATGATTACTTTCTTAGTATGATGTTCCTTAATCTTTCATATGGTTTACATTAGAATTCATATGCTATGTTTTTCCTTTGTTGTCTTTGTTTGATCTCTCGTGTAGGTATTCGTTCACAACATAATAGCAAGGATCGAGCTTGGAAGTGAGGAGATAAAGATTGACATCGAAAAGTGATCACATAGGAGTGAGGTAGGACATCTTTCCTCTCCAATGTCATTCTAATTTAAAATAGGATATTTTTGCATGTATTTTTTTTTGTTGTTAATATATCCACTCATTATATTGGAGGGATCACTTCTATCCCTAGAGAGATTTAGTAGATAACACCCCTCCTACCTGACCCCATAACTAACCATGTGATTGATCAACATTTGGAAGGAATTAATAAAACAACCAAGATACTTCCAAGTCTCGACTTGTGAGGAATATATTACAATATATCCTGGAAAAAAGGATTTGACGGTTGAGATGAACACCATTCAGTGAGTGTTATTTTTTTTTGCCCAAAAATGCTTGTTCTATAATACACCTCCACCGTTTAAAAATGTAACACCATCCTCCCACATCTACACAAGTAACTAGCCAACTAGGGTAAACATGTGATGAGAAGTTACTAAAATATGATTCAAACCCCTATGTTTTAGTTAAGGAAGTGGAACCGACTAAACACATCACACAGACCTTCCACATTAGCAACACGACCCCTAGGAGCCATCCCAACCACTCAGGTAACTAGCCCCTGAAACCAACTAAAGTTTTAGTGCATAAAACATCTGGATGCTACCTTGATATGGGTAAGGGTGCATTTGTGAGGCTCCAGAATCTCCCAAAACAAGGGAAAGGGATATTTTGGGAACATTTTTCACCAGTGATGTTGTTGTGACTCTGGGATTTGTGCCACTTTTCAAGCCTAAAGCACAGGTCACTACCCAAAAGTTAATGACATCTTTAGAAATGAAATTTCATAGCGGAACAAAGATACATTTGAAAAAACATCAACAAGGACTAGGCTGGACCCCTACTACCCATGACAGAATTTGCGTCAAACATGTCAGAAACATGAAATCTATAGGTCTTAAGAGGATAAACGAGCATAGGGGTCTCATACTTATTAGAGAATCACTAAGAAGCATTGATGTCTCCACACATTACCTGAAATTCCATCTATTAGGCCATAGATACATTGTTCATTCATTTACAAGTAAAAACATGATTAGATCCATACACAGCCACTGTCATTATACATGTTCATAACCAACATACAAACAACAAAAATACCAAGGAAACAACAACCATATAATCCACATATAAACTAGTATAATACTCATGAATTAACAAGGGGAAATAACCTCATATTAATGATGCAAAGGCCAACTAGGTTTGGGACTTCCAAGAACCACCTAACCATAGATTGGCTAAACCAAATCTTTATTTCA
The DNA here is from genome assembly GCA_000404065.3 of Pinus taeda. Classification (NCBI taxonomy): domain Eukaryota; kingdom Viridiplantae; phylum Streptophyta; class Pinopsida; order Pinales; family Pinaceae; genus Pinus; species Pinus taeda. The sequence goes on along the minus strand of APFE031603359.1, from coordinate 170,992 downwards.
TCCAATCACCCCTGCGCCATATTCAAAGCATGAATGTGGGATCTCATGGAACAATCCATCAAAACTGAACCAAGACTTCCAGAGGTCAAACCACCTCAACCCATTAAACAATGATTCCACCTCATAGCCAAACATCACAAATAATTAGCAGATTGGTCTCTACCAAAGCCTTCCAGGGCTCCAGAGCATTTGTTCCAATAAAGGCTTCCAGGACTAGTAACTCAACCCACAACTGTCACCAGGCTTTCAGAGCATTTGTTGAACCAGGGCTTCTAGGGCTAGTAACTTAACCCACTAAGGGCTTCTAGATCATTTTTCGAAGCATGGCTTCTGGGACTAGTAACTCCACCTAAGATGTTACCGGGCTTCTAGAGCATTTGTCCAACCAAGGCTTCCAGGAACTTGTAACTCAACCCAAGCTAAAGGAAACATGAGAACCAACTAGAAAAACAAAGAAATGAACCCACAACACCATGTCTATCCCAGAAAAAGAAAGGCTAGGAAAATCCACTTCCAATCCAAGAAATCCTCCATGCCAATGACAAATCATGACCAATAAACCACATACATATGCCATGCATGCCAAAACTAGTGAGGTAAGCATACATGTAACTAGGTACCTGCAAGCAAAACTCACTGTAGTTGCTGATCCCAATGTCCTCTTGTGATTTCCCTCCCTTTTCTTTCCTACTCAAAGCATCCAAGTATGTCATACTGTCCAAGAGTGCTCCAAGAAAACTCTAGGTGTATAAGAGTACGAGAGAGAGAATATAATGAGAGATCCAAAACCAAACTGATAAATCTTTACACTGACCAATCCCGAGCCAAATCCTGAGAAAAAACTTATCAAAATCTTGCCAATGGATCCTCATAATCCTTTTTATCAATGAGGCCATTGTTTTCTCCAATTTCCATTATTTTCCTTCATTTTCCTCCTCACATGCAACCTGTGACCTTTCACCTACCTTTTCTCCTAATTTCCATTATTTTCATAAATAAAATGCCAATAAATTCCTCATGCCTTTTCCAGATTCCTTAGCCATAATAAACCCCACTAGGATGTTTTTACCCAACGTTCAACTTGGAAAACGTGTCCCATGACCATAGTCTTATATATTTTTACATGGATTTTTAACCAAGGATGTTGCAAGACCCTCCCCCTTAAGGGAACGCTATCCTCAGCGTTCAATGACACCTATAACTAGCAAGACCATGAAAACAAAACATACTTCCCATGGTGATTTATAAAATAGCTCGTTACAGTATTTACAATCATTGTCTACTAAAACATGAAAAATATACTATTTACTAGAGCCTTATAACACAACTCATTACTATATTTATAATAATAACCACATATACTCACATATTCATTTGCTTCACCCAACAAATAATCATACTACCTATGGAGCTTTATAAATTCAACTTGATACAATATTTACAATAATAAACACATACACACATATGCACACTTACTCAACTAGAAAATAAAAGGATACGATTCCTGCATCCACAACAAGGGAATCAAGAGGCTCACACCTCCACCCTCAAAGTAATACTAGGATTCAACTCCTTCCCACAAAGTCCATAATCCATTGCAAGATCAAATCTACATCCAGTTTCCAGTGCTATAATCGTGCGCCACTTGTCCTCTCAGTGAATAGTTATCAACTCATTGTTTCAGGGCACACTCCCAATGTGAATTTTATTCCATCTAGAAATGATAATGACCAAAAAATATATGTCTCTCCCCTTCCCTTATCTACTACGCATTCCCTCAGGAAATCCTGTCATCCCCTTCCATGCAGTCACACACCTTCCAAGTTCCGCTGGCACCCCCATCCCGGGAAGTCCATCCCTTGCGCACGGTTTCCTCGTACTGGAAGTTCTAAAAACAAAGAAAATCCCTACCTCAAAACCATCATACTTGTCATAGCATGCTCATGGAAATGAATGGAAACTATCGGGTACTAGTGTCCCATAATGGCCCTATTCCTGAATGCTTTACCAACATATTGTTGTATGTTCCAATTCGTTTTGTTTTCACTGCTAATCCTTGCTGTCAGCTTTGACCACCCAACTGAGCATTTCATGATTTCCTACACCAAGTACATAATTTCCATTAGATTCAAGATAAATAGAAATAACTTCAAATCATACCTCATTGGTGGCCCATCAACAAGGTACACTTGCAATTTTGTTTGCTTCATGTCACAACAAGTCAAACTAGCATGTTTGACAAAATCATCATGTATAAACACATCACATTAGGTTAGCTCAAAACACAACCATCATATATCAAAATCATAAATCGCATGTAACCATCATAAAACAGAATCATAGATCACATGTAATCATCATAGACAATAATCATAAACCACATGCATAATAAAATTGAAATAAAATATTGATACTTATCCTTTAATCAATCCTTGGCTTCTACCTTTGTCCTTACTCCATACCCACACCAGATTAGTTGCCACACCCGACAGACGTGTAGTGCCTTCTCCTCAACCATGTGCACATACACATAGTGTGTATCACACACATGCAACCACACATGACATATAACACCATGAAATACATGCACCTGCAATTGACATACCACACATAAACCTACACCTAATATAAAACAAAACACAATACATACTCCTACATCCAATTTACAACATAACAAAATACACACACCTACACCCCATGTACAACACAAATATGTACATAGAGTACAACACAATGAATACATATGTCACGATACCACGACTACACAATGGGGATACATAGTGTCGCATGCCTGCAACACAACATGTACGACATGTGTAGATTACCACATGTACACCAGTGAGTACAACATGTACACAATAATACCTGTACATAGTAGCACCTACATGACACCACCTGCACAATTGTACACACCGCCACATGTACATTGCACCACCTATATAATGTGTACACAATACCACATGTACATAGTACCACATGCATGACATGTACAAGGCACAACATGTACACAACATCACATGCACAACATGTACACAACACCCCTTGCACACAACACCAGAGGTAAAAGATGTACACAACACCACATGCACACAGTACCATATGTACAGTCATGCACACAACACCATATGTACATAGTACCACTTGTACAACATGCACACAACACCTTATGTACATAGAACTGCATATACAAAATGTACATAACATCATATGTACACATCATTGCATATCCAACATGCACACAACACCATATGCGCGCAATGTTGCATATCCATCATGTGCACATCACAATATGTACACGACATCACATATCCAACATGTACATAGCACGATCTACACTCATCACTGCATATGCAATATGCACACAAAACCATAGGTACAATCACCGAATATAAAATATGCACAACATATACAAAACAATAGCACTTCACATCCAAGGCCACATTTCTTCTATCAAGCAACCTTTCTTCCAGTGTCTCTCTACCATCCATGCTTATCCTAGCATGTCACAGATCATGTTATTTTCATTCCGCTGATGTATCTCTCAGCATTATCATGTCCATAACATAAACATATACATAGTATAATCACATAATATCAATTCATATCCACATGATACTGACCTCAAAGATATGTCAGGCTACTCTTCCCACTTGATTCCTCATTAACCAGGAACCTATTCATGCTTCACCTGCATAAAAATTCATTCCTCCACAAGAACGATTCCTGATGACCCTATCAGGTAACGATATACACACACACATACATACATACATACATATGTGTGTTTGTGTGTGTGTGTGTGTGTGTGTGTATACATCAACATAAAAAAATCATGATCTTGTTAGACAACAACATTTATACATACATATATACATGAATATATATAAACATTAGAATAAACATGATCACAACATAATTACCAAATATCATAAGGTCAAGATTAAGAGAACTTCCTTTATCCATGCACAACATACACAACATTGAGAACAATTGTTCCCAACATAGCCAGGGAATCAGATTCCTCACATGCATTCACTTTACCTTTCATGTTAGCTTTCCCATAATTGTCCTACCACCATCCTTTTACACTAATGGACCCAACCAACTTAGCCAATTATCATACTCTGACCTTTAGCTTCCCTTACACATGCACTAGATTCATCCGAGTATTTCATTCCCTGTTGGGTTCCACACAACTCTCCTAGAGTTGCATCAACTTTCTTCTTTCCCAACCAATTCCCAAGACCCTCAAAACATAAAAGGAAAGAACAAGAAACAAACAAGAAGAAAATCATGAAAACCAATAAAAATACGACACGACAAACAAAGTGGCATGATCTAGCACTAGACATAACAAAACTGAAAATCAAGCACAAAAAATGACAAGGTACCAAAAGAAAAATACTCTCAACATGCACCATGAATGATTCCCCATGGGTTCCTAGTGCTTCCGAGGGAAATATCAACGTGAGCCTTATTCAAGATTCCATGGAAATTTCTTTTCCATGCAATTCTCTGTATCATACTGCCATAACACATAATTGTTAGTGCATAAATTAATGTAACAATATACCAATTATCTTATCTTGTTGTGCCAATCACGTTGCCTTCTAACTGAACACACATGTCAGCCGCATGTTTTAAAGATCAAGACACCATATCCACTAATTTGAAATCGACCTTTACCGAGACTAACAACTCATAATCCATAGTCAACTCGTAGTCATTAGAAATAATGCTACAACTATCACCTATTTACATTCAAGTACATATAAGCTATCTCAACACATATGTGTGAGTAAAACCATCTCAAAACAAGATCATTCCTTCGAGAAATCTTACATACGCATAGTCATATTATGCAATTCATCAAACATTCAACCAAGTTGCAAAGATATCATGTTAAATAAATCAACTAGATGACATAGTAAAACACTCAAACATCAAATAGATGACATATTCAAACTCATATCTTAATGTCATAACCCTAATCATTAACTAGCATATAACTACAAAAGTTAACATATAGCATGCTCATCAATAACATATAACATAATCATTAGGTTAACTATCATAAAACAACAATAGCAATGCATACAACCACAAGTTACTATCATCCATGACTATCTAACACATGTGCATATGACTAAACTAATCAACTAGCATGTATCATACATGTAATCATAATAATAATAGAATCAAAATCATATCAGTAACATTAACTAACATACCTGCATGCTCACCATACAAACCTGTATGATGATCTTCTCTTACCCCGAAGTCCATTGTTGCAACTTCACTTTAATAATATGTATCTCTTGCTCTATCTCAACCATGACATTAGCATAATAACATATGAATATCATCATGATGACCTAATTGCATACAATGACCTTATGTACAACAACCATCACCATGAAAATGCATGCATAAAATCATATAGACACCAACATGCATAGCAAATTCATATACAACCATACACTCATGATGACACATCCCACAACAACGCCATCAACCTTCACATGGAAATATCACTACAACCATGATCAACACCATGCAAATGAACCAAGCACATGGACTATAAGCATAAGGAACATGTATGCAACTGACATGAATGCATGACCAACACATTCCCATCTAGTCTGATGGGTGAACCATGCTCCAATACCACTTTGTGGTATCAAATATCACACAAGGAGAAGGAAAACTAGAAACCACTCAAAGAGAGCAGAACCTACTCTGATACCACTCTATGGTGTCAGATATGACCCAAAGGGAGCGCAACCTTTTCTGATACCACTCTGTGGTATCATATATGACCCAAAGAGAGTGTAACCCACCTTGATACCACTTTGTAACACCCTCCTCCCACATCTACCCAAGTATCCGGCCAACCTGGGTAAACATGTGAAGAGAAGTTACTATGATATGATTCAACTCCTTAAATGTCACTTAAGGAAGTGGAACCATCATAACACATCACAGAGACCTTCCCCTTCAAAAATAGAACCCCCAAGAGCCATCCCAACCACTCAGGTAAACATCCCCTGAGACCAACTGAAGTTTTAGTGCATAAAACCCCTGGATGCTCCCTTGATATGGATAAGGGTGTGTCTGGGAGGCTCTATAAGCTCCCACAACAAGGGCAAGGGAGCTGTTGATGACCTTTTTGCATAGTGTGGTGCCTGCAACTCCGCGATTTGTGGAACTTTTTATGCCTAGAGCATAGGTCACTACCTAGAACTTGAGGAAACCTTCAAAAATTAAATTTCACAATGGAACAAAGATACATTTGAAAAAACATCAACAAGGACTAAATTGGACCCCTACTAGCCATGACAAGCATTTCGTCAAACATGTCACAAACATGAAAGCTACAGGTCTTAACAATAGAACTAAGCATAGGCGTGTCATACTTATCAGAGAATCGCTAAGAAGCATTGATGCCTCAATGCATTAGCTGTAATTTCATCTATTAGGCCATAGATACATTTTTCATTCATTTAAAAGTAAAAACATGATGAGAGGCATTCATAGCCACTATCATAATACGTGTTCATAACCAGCATAATAAAAACAAAAATACCAAGGAAACAACAACCATATAATCCACATATAAACCAATATAATACTCATGAATTAGTAAGGAGAAATAACCTCATATTAACAATGCAAAGGCTAACCATGTTTGGGACTTCCACGAACCACCTGACCATAGATTTCCTAAACCAAATCTTTCTTTCAGCCAATATCCCTCATGCCATATTCCAAACATGAATGTGGGATCTCATGGAACAATCCATCAAAACCTTACTAGGGCTTCCAGAGGCCAAAACACCTCAACCCATCAATCAGTGATTCCAGCTCATGATCAAACATCACAAGCTATCACCAGATTGGTCTCTACCCAAACCTTCTAGGGATCTAGAGCATTTGTTCCAATAAAGGCTTCCAAGACTAGTAACTCAACCCACAATTGTTGCCAAGCTTCCAGAGTGATTGTCCAGCCTAGGCTTCCAGCACTAGTAACTCGACCCACTAAGGGCTTCCAAAGCATTTTTCCAACCAATGCTTCCAGGACTAGTAACTCAACCCAAGCTGTTACAGGGCTTCCAAAGCGTTTTTCCAATCAAGGCTTCTAGGAACTAGTAACTCAACCCAAGCTAAAGGAAACATGAGAACCAACTAGAAAACAAATAAATGAACCCATAATACCATGGCTATCTTCAAAATAGAAAGGCTAGGAAAATCCATTTTCAATCTAGGAAATCCTCCATGCCAATGATAGATCATTACCAATAAACCACATGCATATGTCATGCATGCCAAAACTAGTGAGGAAAACATACATGCAACTCAATACCTATAAGAAAGACTCATTGTAGTGGTTGATCCCGATGTCCTCTTGTGCTTTCCTACTCTTCCTTTTCCTTCTTGTCCCAAGAATCCAAGTATGCCACACTCTCCAAGACTTCTCCAAGAAAACTCTACGTATTCAAGAGTATGAGAGAGAGAGAGAGAATAGAATGATATTTCCAAAACTGAACTGACAAAATGTTACACTTACCAAGCCTAAGAAAAATCTTGAGCAAAAACTTAGTGAAATCTTGCCAACTTATCCTTAGAAGCCATTTTATCAATGAGACCTCTATTTTTTTCAATTTACATTATTATCCTTCATTTTCCTCCTCACATGCAACCTGTGACTTTTCACCTTCCTTTTTTCCTAATTTCCATTATTTTTATAAATAAAATGCCAATAAATGCCTCATGCCTTTCCAAAGCCTTTTCCATTTCCTTTGCCAATTTCCTTATCCATAATAAACCAAGGTGACACCCCAATAAGATGTTTTTTCCCAACATTCAGCTTGGAATATGTGTCCCATGATCGTGGTCTTATATATTTTTACATGGATTTTTAACCAGGGTTGTTACAAAAAACCTATGGTTCTACCACCCTTTTCCAAGTTCCATCTCCACCTGCCTTTGTGGCTCATTTTATCAGTGTCTCTCTTACCACCCTACGCATCCAGCGTTGGTTTATAACTCGTGGCCTTATGCATTGATCATCCTTCCTGTGACTTTTTTCACCATGCTAGAATGATGTGCCTCAATGCACTCGATCCTTAAACCATTCTGGTGGAAACAATATATACAACAAGATTCATGTATTTACAAACTCATGTAATAGATCCTGATTGACATCATCATGTCGAATTCATTCAGGGAATTACACTTGACGTTGTTTCACATCATATTTGACTTGACCACTAGCCAATTTTGACAGATATCTCTAATTAAATGTTAAACATTTAATAATTAAATGCTTATATAAGACGAACACTATAATGCCCATATAAAACTTATAATACGTTGTATATACAATTGTTTTTGTACACAAGGCATAAAATACCTTTTTTGGTTCCAAGTTTCATTTGATGAAAAAAAAAAATGTTCGACATGGGGGGTTCAAATGCATAAAAATCTCATATGCACATCTTAAATGAAAAATAGATCGTCCCATATGCGACTTAATGCATTCGTTCATCTTTTTAATTATATATATATATATATATATATATATATATATATATATATATATATATAGTATTTAATTCCTTTTTAATGGCATAAATGCCCTATGTAAGAATTTTAACCCTTCAAGGCCAAATTTAACAAATTTCCTTTGCTTAATCGTGTAATTAAATTTAATTAATAAAATCAAGCCTCTCTTGGCACCTAAAATATGATTCAAAGATGAAAGTTTCATCATTTTCACCATTGGGATTTTCATCAAACAATTGGCAATAAATCTGTAAATTTCCATTTTTCCCCAAATTAGCCTATTTCATACCCAATTTTGAAATTGGGCTTTGATACGAATCGGTAGTGTCCTCGGCCCACAACTGCGCAACATAACTCATCGTAACTTCATAATTATTATCAATTTAAATGTGGAAGAATTTAACACTAAAATCTATCTTAATTTATTCCATGTATCTAACAAATAAATACAACATGAAATTGACCTTTGCATAAGGGAGGATGGAGTTCCGGTGCGAGTTCGAAAAAGGTTAGGGTTACTTTAGAGAATCTGCACCTCACCTACATCATATCTGCTATGTCCTGGCTACTGACACCGTGGCGGTCACCATAATGTGATCCAGCTCTCTGTAGTGGCCTAGTAAAAACCTTAGCCCCGTGACTTATTCATTGTGTTATAGTTTTATCTGCCTTCTACCCAACCCAGAATCGCTGTGACGATTATGATAGTTTCAGAGGCAGCTGGTGTAGTTTTCCTTGAAACAGCCTTGGAGTTGGATATTGTAGACTATTTGGAAGATCCGTTGGAAGGTGTCAACATCTGGCCAACTACGCATTCAGCCTCGGAAGGAATTCTCCCCTTCTATTGTGATCTAACAGACACCATCGCAGGCATGCCCTCGATCTCAGGGCCCTCCATCTCAACAATGAATTTCTCCAAGCCCCCTCTCGTCTGACTGGTACCTTCCTCCCCTCCCCAGTCTCCCTCCACACTTAACTTCGCAGTCGACTGTATTATCCCTAACCCTATGGCTAATCCCTCACATTACCTGCCTTCCCCTCCATCAATCGGTTCCCTTAACCTTCCTCCTGGAAACCCCTCGAACCTGACACAAGGGTCTCCTCAAGCATCTATTTCACCTGCTTCTCCATCTGGAAGCTTCATTGCAACCCCCCCACTCTTGGATGTTATTCCATCAAGCGCGCATCAAAGCCCCAAAAACCCTCCTACTGAGCCTTCTCTACGTGAGGAATGATCAGACTCCTTCAAAGCTGCTGCAAGGCCAAGAAAAAAACGCAATTGTTTCAAATCCAAAGTCGAAGACGTCATAATCAGGCTTGGGGAAGATATCCAGTGGGGTGATTCCATGGACATGGCAGACCATGTTCTGGTTGGAAGGATCAGAGATAGAAGTTACACAGTGGCTCGTTTGAAGCTTTGGACTTCAAAGATATGGGGAGAACACCTTGCTGATTTTCCTTTTGTTCAAACGTTCATTAGAGGTTGCTTCACTCTTTGGTTTGCCAGAGCTGAGCACACGAATTGGGTCCTGTCCTCCTTCTGGAATTTCGAACAAGCCCCTGTCCTTCTGCACCATTGGAACCCTCTATTTCGGCCTGGAAAAAGAATAGATAGGAGTCAGGCCAATTTGGGTTCGGCTTCTTGGATTGCCCCTCCAATTTTGGTTGGAGGACATATTTCAACGCATTGGTAATACACTAGGCACTTACCTTGAGCACGATAAATCATACTTATCTACTAGAATGATGGCATATTCCAAGGTATTGGAACATCTAGATATGAGGGGATATCTTCAGGAACATATTACATTACAGTGGAGAACATTCTCTTGGCATCATATTCTAGATTACGAGGGGGTTCCTTTCCGTTGCAGAAGGTGCCATAAAGTGGTACACCTTTTCCAGGATTGCCCCCTAAATGGTAAGGCATGAGATGGAGACAAGGATAAGGCCACGTTGTACAAGAGCTCACATGCACAAGGAAACCCCCCCCCCCCCCCCCCCCCAGGCTCAAGAGGCAATGAATCACTTGGCACAGGCTATTGCAGAGAAAGCACCATTAAAGGAGGCTAGGAAGAAGCATGGGAAAGCACCATACGGGCCCCCATCACCTCCTATGACTAGAGAAAGGGGAACTACTGAGGATGCATTCTCCATAGGTATGTTGGAATCATATTCCTCCTCTGCTTTTACTACTTCTTCATCTTATTGCATTGCATTGAATATAGTTCAAGCCTCTGTCCCTTTCTCTATACCCCTCAGTACCCTGGCTTGCCCCCTAAAATCCCCTTCCCCTCCTTCTCATGCACTCTGCCTTCATTTGTTAAGGATACCCTAGCCATCCCTACCATTCCTGAACCTGACCCTCCATCTTCCAGATACCCACTTCGATCCCAGACTCGATCTGAGGCCCCTGATTCCTTAAGCATTGGTTTGATTTCCTTCCCCCCCCCCATAAGCAAACTCGAGGCCAACCTTCTTCCTTATCGAAATTCATCCTACAAATTGGGGAAGAGATAGCATCAAGTAGACAACATTCCATTGATTGGGTTCTTAGAGTAGTGAATACCCTTGAGCCCCCCCACCCCCCCCACCTTCATGAAGATGATATCCTTCAACTATCAAGGGTTGTCTAGCCTTGGGAAAAAACTAGCCTTACAAAGACTGCTTAACTCTAAGTTGATCAATGTCCTCTTTCTACAAGAAACCCTGGTTCAGGCTTGTGTTATCACACACCTACTCAAAACTTGGCTCCCCAGGTGGACGTTTCACTCTCTAGATGAAAATGGCTACTCAGGGGGTTTGGCCCTAGGGATAAACTCCCGCTCCATTAGAATCTGTAACATATGGGGAAGCACTGGGCACATCGGGGTAGACATCTACTCATCTAAACTTGAATCAAAGCTCAGGATCATTAATATTTATGGACCTGTTATCACTCCAGGAAACTCTCCTAGGTTGTAGCTCGAAGATGCCTGGTAACATATAATATTCAATATTGTTCTCTGAAATATTGGAATGGATGATAGTTTAGATCAAGTCAGATAACCATTTCAGAACTATTCTCACTCAAGACATGCATGAACACCCTCAACAATACAAGGCTTTAGACCACTAATGCTCAATAGTTTGTAGATTCAATGGATAGATGGAGAATACTGACTGTTCTAGTAGATACATATATAAACACATATGAATGGCCAACTACAGGAAGTAAAATAAGCTTGCAAATCTAATTTATGAATGCAAAGGTAAGATGATAGTTATCTGGCATTAGACACAAAAGAAACATGAACAACCTGTTCAAGTGCAAGCTTAGAACAAAAGAGAAAATGGACCTTGAACATATAACAACAAAATAAGGTTATATTTGCTAGAATGAAGATGAGAAGCTTGAAGGAACAAAGTATCAACAATTTCCAGAAGTTGAACCCTTGTTACTCGAATATTACAAATATTTATAGGCATGTTTACAATGATCTCGAGCCTTCTGAGGCTTGAGAGGTCTTAATCTATCCCTTTGTCTTGTTAACTGTTTGATGCCCTGACTAGGCAAGCATGGCTTAGAGTTTTCTTCTTCTGACAGCAGAGTAACAACATTCGGGTAGTTTGTTGCACTGTTTGGGAGCTCTCTCATTTTAGAGATGCCCCACAATCACTTCTATCGTTTTCGGTTGAGCTACGTTATCTACTACATGATCGTTTTTGTTTTAGGCAAGCTGCGCTATCTGCTCCATGATCATTTATGTTGCAGGAAAGCTGTATTGTGATGGAAGGGCTATCGGGCCTCTATTTTCCCTTTAAATGTTTATAATGAGTGTTTTCCTTTTTTTACATAGAAAACGCTGCACACAGAAAAATCCTGCCCATGTCTATTCTTCTGGACTTTAAAAGTCCTTAGATATGGTCTATTCTCCCATCAGGGCGGCCCTTTGGGTCGCTATCGCAAGTCGCTGATGGCGTATTACAATCTTCCCTTTGTATTTTTGGAATGTGTTAAAAAACACTAAAAACCATGAAAAATCGGCCTTGGCGGACCTGAAATATTATATATTTCATTCCCGAACCCTTTTGGGTCTGGGACCTTTCACATCGTTGTTGCCCCTTAGTTCCCTTTGTATTTCGTTAAATAACGAAATACACAAAAAATGCATTGAAAATGGATTTCCCACAGACCTAAAATATTATGAAATATTATTCAGAACTTCGTCGGGTTTGGTTCATCGGGTCGCACATATACTTATGCATAGGCCCCACCCCATGGTGTTGTTCCGTTGCAATACAGTGATGCGATATGATTGCAATCGCATATCGCTCGTGCCCCAGGCCCAATGTTAGTGCTCTTTATTTTTCCCAATAGCAATCTTGTGACATGATGTGGGTCATCGATCTACGTGCTTGATCGATGGTCCAAATTACATCATTGATCGCAATCGCAAGTCCACTCAGTCTGTGCTTACTCTGTCGATTGTGACCCGCTGATCCGATTATCGAAGATTGCTGATTAGGGTTGTCTTGCGCCCAATATTAAGTCCTCCTGTGTGTAGTGTTGATTGCGATTTTCCACTTAGATGTAGGCCATTGATTCGCCAGATCTAACAACTGCTATGCGTTGCTATGTTCAAGCCTGCGATACATGGTTTTTCACTATTTTTTAGTGTTTTAGCCTCCCGATAGTGCTTTTTTTCCCTTCCAAGGGCTCTTGGCATGTGATTGTTTTGATCTTTGGATGATCTTAAGAAAATTTTGAAGACTTTTGGAGTTCTTTGGATCCATTTTTGGGCCAAATTCCAATAAGGTTAACATTGGCTCCTTCTGGGGAATGAAATCCTCCTTGTGAGGTTTCAAGAATAATAGAACAATGCCTTTCCTGTAAAAAACAAGATCAAATATTCCTCCTAGTGTTCCATTGGGCATGGAGTCTACTTTGCAATGAAATAAAGATTGGAAAAGACATATTTACAATACCAAGGCTTTAAAGCCTTAAATGAAATATAGTTTCAAGAACCGCCCATTGATTGCGCTACCAAAAACATCTCCTCCTTCCAGACTGTGCAGAATAAAGGTATTGTTCTGCTAAAGTTGAGCAATGACAAATGGACCTATCCATAAGGAGTCAAGCTTACCATGATTACCTTTATTTTCCTTAAATCCATGTCATTTGAGAACCCAGTCACCAACTTGGAAATTGTCCACTTTTGCCTTCCTGTCAAAGGTTTCTTTGATTTTCTTCTGATGATCTTTTGACTTCTCAACTAGCTTCTCTCTAATCTGTTGTAGTTCAACCATTTTATTCTCTCTCCTTACCATTTCATTCTCTTCATCTTGTTCTTCTTGCAAGAATTTGGCCACAGGGAGAATGAGCTCAACATCAGTGCCATAAACCAGCTTAAATGGAGAATTTCTTATGGAATTTTTTATGGTAACTCTGTCAGCCCATAGTGCAAACTTCAACTTGGAATCCCAACTCCTTTTGTTGTCCTCTAACAGTTTTTTGATTACCCTTACGAGACTCTTGTTAGATGATTCTTCCAGGCCATTTCCTTGAGGATAATATGAGGTAGAATGCACCAATCAAATGCCCATGGATTCAGTCATGTCCACCAGTTCTTTTGCCTTGAAAGCTACTGCATTATCAGTGACTAGTTGGTTGGGCAACCAAATCCAGTGAAAATTTTTGGCTTGATGGCACTTGATCGAGGTTCAGAAGTGTTTTAGCAAAACAAATCCCGAACTACCAGCCATTTCGACAACAGTCCGCGAAGCGTGGACTGAAGTGTCACCCGAGGTAGCAGGGGAGGGTGCTGGAACCAGGTTTCCGCACCCTAGGGATGTCTTACTGAGGACTAGAAGGGTTGCAAACCAATCTGCACACTCGCACTACTCGGCTCAGCTCATCTAACCTTCGCGAAAATCGACAATGAGGCTCTTCTTAGATTCTTAGTATTATCATGGTTATTATAGATTAGATCTAATTCTTACGGTCTTTAAGCAAGCACTTAATAGTTATAACTAGTGTGCACACCCATATATCTTGCAGATATGCATAATCTCAGAACATAAGTAAGAAACACATACAGATCTGTAATAAAGCACACAATATTTCGAGAACAACTTATCTCTTATTAACTTTGATCCAGTACATTCCCATTCCACCCTGCACACTCAGCTGCAGGGGTCCATGGACATAGATGCAAACTCTACCAGGCCTCTGTGCACACAACTGCAGAGCCTCTATCTACCTATTATCACCCTCGACTCGAACTCACAGACTCAAAGCGGATAATGTATTCATAAACCCATAACACATCATATCTTCCCCCAAAAAGCTACTTTCTACCCTTATAGCCTCACTCTATTTATACATTCCCATGCTCCGTGGACCATGCATAGGCTGACTCACTTTCTTTTATTTTACGTTATTTTCGGGTGGACAACCCTTTGAATCAACCTATTACAGTTCGCGCTCCACACATTTTGCGGAACTTTTACAATATCATCAACCTAAATTATGCGATTTAGGTCCCAAAACCATTACGCGGGGCCTCCGCTACCCAACAGGCCCCCAACACAATTATCGTGACTTGTCCCAAGTCACTCGTTGGTGCAGCGATATGCGTTGCCAAAGTTTCGCGGTCCACCATCCCTATTAGTGACGCACTACATTCTACTGTTCCCTCCTTGTCTCCTACAACTCTTCTTCAAGCTCCTACTCCATTGCTTTTAATTCACGCAACAAATGATGCTCATTCTGCTCTGCTCAGTTAACACAGAGCACCCCCTCATAGGATTTTAGTGCAAGCTAGGGTGCCGCATGTGCGAACTCTTCGTGCCAAAGTAGCAAGTCTCCAATTTCTTGTCTAATTTACGCACTGTCTGTTGTAGCTTGTGTTTCATTTTTGCAAGAAAGATGTTGCTGTCCGCGAGATCCCAATCATCAAGGTGCATCATAGACAAAATGTTAACTGCAATTCCATCATGTGTCTCAATATTCACAGTCTTTCCCTTATCTTTCGTGGGTCGTTGGCCAGCCCATGGTTTAGGTGGTGGCATCCGGACTAGTTCTGCCTCGCGTCTAAGAATTTCTGGTACATCCCCTATTGACGATGCTGAACTCGGCGCAGCGTCCGCGACCATCGAATCACACTCTCTAGAAAGTCCTGTATCTCCATTGGCCCTATTACAACCCCTAGGCTTACTTCTTGAGCATCAATGATCATCAGTTCCATACCAGTAGGAAGGCACAATAGCTTACTACTCTCTATATCACAGATCATTTGGTGGACACCCCCTGCAATTTATGTATGTGTTGAAGTTCAAAATTAGTTGTTCCCTCCTTTTCTGGTGCATTAACATTAAATCTACGGTAGATCATGCTGGATCTAGTTCGTACTTCATATTTTAATTGCCCACCGCCCACTCCTTTTCACCAGAACTCAGACATCTTGTCATGAATAGTGACAGCAACTGTCACCTCTGTGTTTGTCCATGCAACAGCACAACCCCATTTGCGTGATTGTGATCTTGCTAACCGACTGGCCCTGCATGGAACCTTCTTTCCACACAGTTCTCCTGCAGACTTGTTTATAGTCCTACACCTCCTTTCAACTGCTTGGAGTGCTGAGACTATGCTTTCCACAGATAGTCAGGTGGTCGTACCCCATGTGCGAGACTTCCTCTTCCCTGCTAGTCTGGTATTTGGGCATCCTTTGATTACCTTTGCATTTGGTAGCATGTTGCATTCTACGCTCCTTTTCTTAGTAAGGTGCAGTCACAGCCATGATAGTAGGGTCATAGCAGTGGCCAGGCTTGGTTTCCTTAGTTCTACGTGGTCCATTTCTGCACCTCCCGTGTTCAGTTTGTTGATTTCTTCATTCAATATCATGCTTTCTCTCCTCAGTGGTGCCCATTCTTCATCTAGTTCATGAAGTTTCAAGCTCTCACACTGAATGGCTTCCTGTAATTACCGAATTTCTTTACCCCAGTCCTCACGTCCTGTCCAAACTGTGGGAGATTCTGCTGTACTTCTGATTTCATTTTGTCTTATTGATGATGGGATCACCTTCGCCCTCCTCCTGTTACTTATGGTCCTATATGCCCATCGAACCCTGGGTACATGAAAATTCTTATTGGTTTGTTTTGTCTGGCGAACTTTGTGCATGTTTCTACCTATTTTTCTAATTGCTCTGTCGCGATCAGCTGGCAAATCGTGTCACTTTTCCTGCTGTTGCCTTCTACATTCACGCCAGTTCCCCCTAGCCTTCTAATGTGTATTCTACACCGGCGCAGTTGTCGTGTGCAACACCCCTGCTTGCGCATCATGCTACTTCCATTCTAGTATCATGTTTTCAAAGTGGTCTATGGATTTCTCAACGTTTCTTGCACCGTCATTGGTTGGCAGTTCCCTTGCTGTGGTCTTCACCCGTTACAGTGATCCCACCATCATATTACAATTCAATGTTGTTACTTCATGCAATCAGTTCTTCCATCGCTTTATCTCTTCATCTGAATCTGACATGCAGGAGCTATCGTGTTCCCATGAGATTCTCCCATTTGTTATCGGATTCACTTGGTCTTGATCTTGCATTGTTATTTGGTAGATGTAGTACAGTTCATCGTCACTATCCTCATGGTGCACAAGTTTGGTATAGCATGCTCCTTTGGCCAGATCTGGTGGGATGATTACCCTAAGGGACTTTTTCTCGAATATCATTTTTTGTTTCTTTAGGTTGATGACTCCATTCATGTCCATGGCCCAGTCTATTCCTAACAAGGCAGGGTAAAGGTTACTGTCATCCACAATTTCTATCACCTCAAAATCTATTTGTGTGCTTGCACCTCCGATGTCCACTGTGACTCCTTGCAATCTCCCCATGGGAAAGATCTTCTGTTGGCTTGCCATCTGTAATTGAATAGGAGACCATTGTAGTGCGGGCCTGCCCATGCGTTCCCAAGTCTATTTAGGTAGCACATTCGCATCTGACCTCAAGTACAGAACAGCCTAATCCATATCATAGTCACCAATCTGTGCAGTCAATCGCATTTCCCACCCGGGGCACAACACATGCTTACTTAGTTTTTGGACAATCCGCGGTTCACCTAGCCCTGTGCACCAAGTTATTAGCTCTTGCAATCCCTTAACTTCTTTATTGTCTCGTAGGAGTTTCATGCACATCTCTAAAAAGGTATTTAGCATATAAGGATCCATTTCTGGCTTAGTTTGATCATTACTACCCGAAGTAGAGGCCTCTGCAAAGCTATTCTTAGCTTCCATAAATGTCTCCTTCACGCATTCCAAATCAAACTCAGGTTGCTTTGTAGGGGCCTTGCAAACCCATGTATCCTCCTCAGGTTTCTTCCCCTTATCCTCTCCTATGGTTGCACTTGAGCACCATGTTCACATTAGGGTCCTCTTCGCATGGTTCAACTTTCATCATTTGCACGTTCTGTGTGGGAGTAGACTGAAGAACCCCTTTTTCACACATTTGTACGATTAGTGCAAGGCAATCTACTGCTTCATGATCAAAATGGTAACAGTATGGGCAACACGTTCTAGTTAGGTTCATACAGTCATGTGCGTAGTGCCCAGGTCCTCCACAATTGTAGCAAATTAATTGTCCACGCCCTCATCGAGGTCCCATTCCTCCTCGTCCCCTTCTGCGTCACGGGAATCCACCGTGTGCTATTGCCGCAGCTAGATCTTGATTTCACGCCTCAGTTTGCATCCAATAAGAAGGTGTCTGATCCATCAACAACTCATAACTTTGGCAATTTCGTTCATCATGGCCCACCGATCTACAAAAATTGCAAAATAGCTGCTGGGGGGTTATGTAAACTTCTGCAATAGATGACAGTTGTCCTTTGTGTGCTTTCCTCCTACCTAACATATCATGCACCAAAGTGTGGGTGCCACGCTTGGCCCCACTTATGCCTCTGGTCTCAACGGCATTGGTCCCCCCTGCCAAATAGTTCACGAATATCGGACAATGATCCTTATCATGGCCTTGGCCTTTACATTTTATGCACCATACCTCTTCTCCTGCTTCTAGCCGGGGTGCCTTATCTTGTTTCAAACTTTGCATCTCTAAGCATAGGTTTTGTAGTTGCGCATGGATTTGCTAAACTCCCAACCTAGGATCCTGTATTGGAGTTTCAAGCACCCTCAACGCTATCTCTAAAGCCTCAGCCTCGGTCGAGATCTTTTGCTGTGATGGCGCCATCCTCAGATGTGGTGTCAAAGATGCCACAAACCACGTGTGTTGTTGCATGCCTGTTAGCGTCATGTTAGCCTCATGGATTGTACTGTTCAGTCTCTGATCCAGATCCTAAGGGGTTTCACATGGTAGCATCATGATATCCTTGAACCTGATGATCGACTGCATCTGTAATTTTGGCCAGCTAAATTCTTTGTTCAATGCATCCTGGATCTCCACTATTCTCGCATTGGATGATCGCTAGAGTGCTTTATATACCATGCCAACACGCGATCCTGCAGCACGCTTACCAAAGTATCCTTTTTGATTTTATCATCCGTAACACCTTGGGCTTCCCATACTGCCTTTACCACAAATCATAACTGATATGGTTCCTCACTTCCTACACCTCTAAATACGGGCAACTTGATCGCACTTGCCATTCCAACCCTTGGTGGTGGGGGAGGTGGGGTAGGTGAAGATGGGGTTGATTTAGGCAAAGTGGGTGATGGTGTGGATGGCAGTAGTAATAGTGGAATGTGTTGCTTTATCAACTGGACCATGCTTCTCGGAGAGAACCCTACAAGCTCCTCCTCACTTTCGCATGATAGTGAAATCAGGGGACTATTCTCTAACCCTTCGATCCCTTGGTAGCCTCTTCCGCTCCGCATTACCCCAAACATCAATGGATTCTCATAACCCGTTTTTCACATTACAGCATTTTAATCCAAGTATTCAAGGATTTGATATACCTACCCCATGGTCCCTTGAGAAAATGCCTTTCACTTTGCTGTAGCTCATAGTTGTATCTATCGCGAACTCAGTGATAAACCCTCCTATTATCCGATCCAACCAGTGATCTACTGCCCATGTGATTTTATCTTCAAATGCCTCTAGCTTGCATACCAACTCTGGAGTCCACACGATGGGTTGATCAAGTCTGCACCTTCCCTGACTATCAACTAGCCTCGCGATCCACTCATGCGGTTCTGTTGAGAAAGAAACGAAGAAGATTTCGTGGATTTCCATGTATAAGTATCAATCCAGCCACCTCCCTTTAGATATCTATGGAGTTTTGTTTTCCTATACTACAAACTCGTGGAGCTTTTGATCCAACCAATCTTCAATCTATTTCTTTGTAGGGTTCCAATGTTCCGACACATCCCTTAAGCATATCTCGGTCCCGACAATGGAGCCATTCATTGGCTTGATGGGGCCTGACCCAAGTTCAGAAGTGTTTTAGCCAAACAAATCCCACACTACCAGCCCTTTCAACAATAGTCGGTGGAGCGCAGATTGAAGTCTCTCCTGAGATAGTAGGGGAGGGTGCTAGAACTAGGTTTCTACACCCTAGGGATGTCTTACTGAGGACCGGAAGGGTCACGAAACAATCTGTGCACTCGTACTACATGGCTTAGCTCATCTGACCTTTGCAAAGCTTGACGATGAGGCTCTTCTTAGATTCTTAGTATTATCATGGTTATTATAGATCAGATCTAATTCTTACGGTCTTCAAGCAAGCATTTAATAGTTATGACTAGTGCGTGCACCTATATATCTTACAGATATGCATAAAGTCAGAACATAAGCAAGAAACACATATAGATATGCGATAAAACACACAATATTTCCAGAACAAGTTATCTCTTATTAACTTTCATCTAGTACATTCCCATTCCACCCTGCGCACTCAGCTGCAGGGGTCTGCGCACACAGCTGTGGACTCTACTAGGCCTTTGCGCACACAGTTGTATAGCCTCTATCTATCTACTATCACCCTCGACTCAAACTTACAGACTCAGAGCAAATAATGTATTCATAAACCCATAACAAATCAGATCTTCCCCCAAAAAGATACTTTCTACCCTTAGAGCCTCACTTTATTTATACATTCCCATGGTCCGCGAACCATGGGTAAGCTGACTCACTTTCTATTATTTTACATTATTTTCGGGTGGACAACCCTTTGACTTGACCTATTATAGTTCGCGCTCTGCACATTTTGTGGAACTTTTACAATATCATCAGCCTAAATTATGGGCTTTCAGTCCCAAAACCGTTACACGGGGCCTCCGCTACCCAAAAACATATTCTCACTCAAGAACTTTATGACAACTTGATGATTGGCATTCTTAGTGGGTATAGCCTCAATCCAATTGGTGAAATAATCAGTGGCTACCAAGATCCATTTGTGTTGGCCACTGGAATGTGGGTTGATCTCACTTATAAAGTCCAACCCTCACTACTGGAAGGGACCATTGACATGTACTGGCTTCAAGGGAAGAGATTTTAGTTGTTGTCTTCCCGCAAACCTCTGACATTTGTCACAAGATTTCATAAAGGAAAACACATCAGAGAACAGAGTAGGCTAATAATACCCAGCCCTCAGGATTTTGTGGGCTATGGTTTTCCAATAATGATGCCCTCCACAGATGCTAGAATGAAATTGGTGCATGAATTCCATAGATTGTCCTTTATCTAGACATCTCAAAAGGATTCTGGATGGGTCTTTCCAATAAAATAGATTTTTACTAATGCATAATTTGTCTAATCTAAGTTTAATAGCCTAGGATTGACTTGAGCTAAGCCCTAGAGGGACTTCTAGCTTCTGCAAAATTGAACTATACTGGAATACCATTCACGGGTGGCCAGATTTTCAACCAAAGATTGATTCTGCTTTTTCTCTTATGCTGCTTCCTCTATCTCCTCATCATCTAAATTTGGACCCATGCAATTTATGTCTAACAAAATGCAATTTTCCTCAGCCATAAATTTAGCCAAGCCCTGGCCTTTGACAAGCTTAGTGGGCTTCACCTTTATGTTAAACTCTATGAAATTTGCAATCCATTTAGCTCTCTTTCCATCAATATCTGGCTGATTTAAGAAATATTTTACTCAGGCTGAAGGTACATATGCAACCACTTTGGAATGCGAATATAAATTCTGAATGTCTTTAAATATTTTATGAGAGCATAAGCTTGTTTTTCAATAAGGTCATACCTTAGTTCAGCATCCCTTAGAGTTTTTCTGAAAAAGGCCACGGGTTTCTCTATGCATTCATCATTTTTCTGTAACAAAACTTTTGCAAGTGTATCATAAGAGGCAAAAGAGAAGATAAAAAACTCCTTAGTGTAATTTGGGCTGATTAGAGTGGGAGCTTCCATATAGCTTGTTTGATGGCTTCAAAAGAGCTTCTTGCAACATCTGTTTTATTTCTAATCCTTTCTTCAACATGGAAGTGATGTGCTTTACTAGCTCTGCAAAGTTTGGAATGAACCTCCTTACAAAGTTAATCTTACCCAAGAAGGAATGAATGCCCCTTTTTGACCTTGGGATGGATAATTTCTAAATTGCTTGAACTCTTGTTGGATCAATCTTCACATCTTCCGTAGAAACAATATATCTTAAAAGTTTGCCTTCTTCTAGAGCAAACTGTGACTTCTTTAGGTTCACTGAAATTCCAAACTATCTGCACTTTAGAAAGACCTTCTTCAAATGCTGCAAATGGTCCTTATGACTGCCGAAGAAGACTGTTATGTTATCAAGGTAAATAAGGACAAACTTGTCCTTCTCTCCACAAAAGCTATGTCCATGGCCCTCTGAAAAGTATCCCCAGCTTTCATCAGTCCAAAAGGCAACTTGGAGTACATGAAAGTACCCCAAGGAGTAGTGAAGGTGGTCTTATCTTGATCTTCTAGATGTACATAAATCTAATTGTAACCTGAAAATCCATCTAAGAAATACATGACTCTAGCCCCTAAAACTCTTTGCAACAAGTGTTCCATCTTAGGCAGGGGGTAGTTATCTTTTCTAGAGCACTTGTTTAGATTTTTGAAGTCAAAACAAAGCCTGATTTCTCCATTTTTCTTTCTTACTACCAAAAGGTTAGCTATCCTTTTTTAATACCTTAGGGGAACTATGATTTTGGCATCCAACAGCTTCTTGATTTCTTTCTCAATCAAAGGCAATAAGAGAGGGTTGATAGGTCTTAATTTCTGCTTAAAAGGGATGGTGTTATTTTCTAGTGGAATCTTATGCTGAATGATTTTTGTGTCATAGGTTTTAAGATCACTATATTCCCAGGCAAAAATATCAGAAAATTTCTTCATGAGGGTGCAATACTCAAAATTCTGGGTAGAAGACAAATGAATGGATAGATTTATGTATTTCGAATGGGTTGGGCTCCCTATATTATGTTTACAAACAATAGACTCATTTTCTTTTTTGGCAAGCTTATAAGGCACATCGTTATGATCAAATAGCTTCTCTAGAGGCACCAATCCCTTGGGTATATGGTTACTAGGTAGTTGTACAATGCTTCCTCGACCGATCTCGTCCTTTAGCTTCGATTAGCCGCATTCTTCCATGGTTCCATTTTCTTGGTCGATGTGCATTTCAGAAAATTCCTCAACAACTTGTAAAAACCTATTAATTTCATCTTGATCGTCAAAAACTTTCCAGTATTTGATGTTGTCAAGCAAATATGGTCTATATTTCACCTGAACTCCATACATCAATTTAGGAGGAAAGGAGGAATAAACATGCTAGCAGACACAACAAGGGAGTCGAAACACTGGTTCTTCATTCTTGAAATGTAAGAAATGCTGAAATTATGAAAAGAATCCTTAAGCCTCCATACCTCATCTCTGTATGTTTTCAGCCTTAGATGCTTTGCTTGGAAAGTTTTATTGACCTGTTGAATGATGAGGTCTGCATCTCCAAACACTTTCAGGCCTTTGATGCCCATTTCTTTAGCAGTGCTTAAGCCCAATATCAAGGCTTCATACTCTTCTTTATTATTTGTGACCTGAAAAGTTAACTTGAGAGATAAATGAATGTATTCCTGTGTGGAGGACACAAGGACTACACCTGCCCCTGCAGCTTCCTTAGAGCAAGCTCCATCAAAGAACATGTCCCAAATCAGTGGGCCTTCTTCCTCTATGATCTGGCAAACTGGTTTCTTAAGCTACATGGAGGGCATCTGAAATTTTTCAATCTGAAGAATACAAGCTCCAAAATGAGTGTTGATAGCATAGATGGGATAATTAGTGGGATTCTTCTCATCACTGTTGATATAAGCCAACTGAGCCTCTTTGTAAAAGCTCCTATTTTCACCTCCAAAAACTGGGACAATAGCATAGGATAGATCATTTTGCAATGTTCCACCTAATCTCTTGATCCAGCCTCTGGAAAGAAACATGCCAAACTTGGGGGGTACATCTGCTACCACAATATCCATCATCATGCTTTTCATGGGCAATTGAGACAAAGTGATCGCTAGCTCCTTGATTAATCCTAGACATTTCACTTTTCTAGAGTCAAAAGAAAATAGGTCATGATAAGGCTTGGTAATTTCAAGACCTAACTCATCCATGACGACCTTTGGTATTAGATTATGGCTGGCTCGAGTTTCCAGAAGGCAGTTGTGAAGTATTTTATCATGAATAGTCAGAGAGACATAGAATGATGGGGAGTTGTCTTCACAATTTTCAATCATTGGTCTGAGAATAACAATTGGCTTGTCATCTTGCAGATTTACATAGTCAGTGGAGGCTTGGTTGGCTTTAGGCTCAAGGGCCTTGAGGATGGATCTTTTGAAGGACTCATTCTTCACTAGTTCAATCAGAGGCATAGGTATTCTTAACTTTTGAATTTCTAATTGAAAACTAAAAGGAGAAGGAGACTTTTCAAGGCCTCTTACCTCGTGAGCTAGAGCTTTGAGGATGATAGGATTAACTGTGGTTCACTTCTGGAGTTTAGCTTGCTATACTATAGGGACAGAAACACTTTGAACAGGAGTTTCCTTGGAATTATTCATCTTTGACCTCAGATATATCTGTACTAATCTTCAGTTTGCAGAACAGCTTCACCATCCCATTCTTGGTTAATCTGGTCATTCAATAATGACTTTTCATAGGTAACTGAGGTAAAAAAGGAGGGATTGCCTTTGTCTTCCAGACAATGGATCTCATCATATTCTTTAAACTGCTCTTCTTCCATGACTACATTTTGGAAAGGGGTCTTCACCCTTTGGTCTTCATTGGCATCTTTGTTTCTTCGCAAAATCCACAACTGCTCATTAACTCTTCTATATGGATTTGGATTAGTATTTCTAGGAGCAAAGGTATTAGGAAATCTTCCTTTCCCAGGGTGCTACTCAACCTTTAATTTAGAGATTTCAGAGGCTAATGACTCTATCATTTTGGTCATTTTATCTATCTTGGGATCTAAAGATGATGAAGACTTGCCCCTCTATCTTCTTTTATCAACATTTCCCTTGAGCTTCTTTACAGCCATGATGTTTGATTCCACTTCCAAGGCTGCATCCTGCATCTTAGCCAAAGTAGCACATCACCTCTCCCTCAACAGTAGGCAGAAGTCAGAATCAAAAGCATTGGCATAGGTGAGTTTAGTAGAGGTAGTGGTTGGTTTTATTTCAACTAATATCTTGTTGTACATGCAGTTAAACCTCTTATTAAAATCAGACAACAATTCACCATTTCCCCTCTTTAAGTTCCCAAACTCAGTGTAGTAGTAGAGGAGATCCTTCTTATCCCCCCAATTCTTTAGGAATTCATCATCTAAAGCCTCAATATCTGCTATAGATCTTGGGGTTAGTTCTTTGAACCATTTTCTAGCCTCTCCATCTAGGCTTTGGACAAAGACTCTCATCCAGACATCATCTTCACTAATGTCTAGGTTATCACGAGAGATATAGAATGACTCAAGATGTTCCTCAACTGTAACACCTTTTGTCCCAATGAACTTAGGCCTATATTTCTGATATTCTCTAGTAGGAATGGCATTCAAAGGAGTGGGCAATACTAAAGGTCCATACCTAATAGCTATGATTCTTTCCATTTTGGTGGGTGGTTGTGGGCCTGCCATAACTGTGATGGCTATAAGAGTACTCACAATATGAATGATAGAAGGCTGAGGAGTGACTGACAAGACTAGAGTATGAGGGATAGGAGGTGAGGTTTCCTTTGGGCTTACAACAAAAGGAGAACCCAAAGAATAAGGAGCTTTATGAATCTTTGAGAGATTTTCTTCACTACTATACTCTCAACATGTATTTGTTCTATTGTAGGATTTTCTTGAAGAGATACAGAATTTTGTTTCAGTTTACCTAAACCTAATTCTCCTTTTTGCAATACCTTTCTTTCTTTGATGATCTTTTCAGGGTTAGGTACTGGGTCGGCTTGTGGCTTCTAAGGATTTCTCCAAGTATGCCTCACAAATTGAGCCAAAACTATGAAGTGGAGTCGCCAAGAGGTTCATCCTTCAGTAGAGTCACTAGTTAGATGATTACAACCAAAAAAGTGCCCAGAATTTGTCTATCATCAAAGCTGGATCTGTGTCATTTCCCAGGGAAGCTGAGCTTCAGTTTCCTCTCCTCAGCAATGGTGCCAATTATGTTATCACTCCAGGAAACTCTCCTAGGTTGTAGCTCGGAGATGCCTGGTAACATATAATCTTTAATATTGTTCTCTGAACTATTGGAATGGATGATAGTTTGGATCAAGTCAGATAACTATTTTAGCTCTATTCTCACTCAAGACATGCATGAACACCGTCAACAATACAAGGATTTAAACCACTAATGCTCAATAGTTTGTAGATTCAATGAATAGATGGAGAATCCCAACTGTACCGGCAGATGCATATATAAACACATATGAATGGCCAACTATAGGAAGTAAAAGAAGCTTGCAAATCTAATTTATAAACCTAGAGATAAGAGATAGTTATCTGGCATTAGACATAGAAGAAACATGAACAACATGTTCAAGTGCAAGCTTAGAACAAAAGAGAAAATGGACATTGAACATATAACAGCAAAAGAAAATTATTTTTGCTAGAATGAAGATGAGAAGCTTGAAGGAACAGAGTATCAACAATCTCCAGAAGTTTAACCCTTGTTGCTTTGATCTTATAAATATTTATAGGCCTGTTTACAATGCTCTCGAGCCTTTTGAGGCTCAAGAGGTCTTAATCTATCCCTCTGTGTTGTTAACTATTTGAGGCCCTAACTAGGCAGGCATGGCTAAGAGGTTTCTTCTTCTGACATCAGAGTAACCGCATTTAGGTAGTTTTCTACACTGTCTAGGAGCTCTCTCATGCCATAGATGCCCCACTATCACTTCTATTGTTTTCGGGTGAGCTCCATTGTTTGCTCCATGATTGTTTCTATTTCGGGCGAGTTGCATTGTCTGCTCCATGATCGTTTCTGTTTCAGACGAGCTGCACTATGATGGAAGGGATATTAGGCCTCTGTTTTCCCTTTAAATGTCTATAATGATTGTTTTCCTATTTTTACACAGAAAACGCTGCACAAGACAAAACCCCACCCATCTCTATTCTTCTGGACTTCAAAAGTCCTTAAATATAGTCTATTCTCCCATCGGCTCGACCCTCTGGGTTGTTATCGCAAGTCGCTGATGGCCTGTTACAATCTTCCCTTTGTATTTTTGGAATGTGTTAAAAAGCACTAAAAACCATGAAAAATCAGCCTTGGCAAACCTGAAATATTATATATTTCATTCCCAAACCCTTTTGGGTATGGGACAAATTGCATCGTCACTGCCCCTTGGTTCCCTTTGTATTTTGTTAAATAATGAAATACACAAAAAATGCATTGAAAATGGCTTTACCGTGGACCTAAAATATTATGAAATATTATTCAGAACTCCATCGGGTCCGATTCATCAAGCCACACATATACCTATGCATAGGCCCCACCCCATGGTTAGTGTGATCTTCATGCTTGATCGACGATCCACATTGCATTGCTGATCGCAATCGCAAGTCCACTCGGTTCGTGCTTACTCCGCCAGCCTGCCCCCACCAATTGTGACCCGCGGATCTGATCATCGAAGATTGCTGATCGGGGGTGTCTTGCACCCAATCTTAAGTCCTCCTCTGTGTAGTGCCGATTGCAATTTTCCGCTTAGATCTAGGTCATTGATTGGCCAAATCTAACGGCTTTTGTGTGTTGCTATGTTCAAGCCTGTGATACATGGTTTTTCATTGTTTTTTAGTGTTTTAGCCTCTTGATAGTGCTTTTCCGCCCTTCCGAGGGCTCTTGGCATGTGATTGTTTCGATCTTTGGATGATCTTAAGAAAATTTTGAAGACTTTGGGAGTGCTTTGGATCCATTTTTGGGCCAAATGCCAACAAGGTTAACAGGACCCTATCATAATAGGGAAGCATACTGGAACTGGCTGCTAAACGAATACATTCTTCAGCAGAACAAGCTCATTCTGGGCGGAGACTTAAATTTTTCCATTGGTTTTGTGGAATCATGGGGGCATAATGCTCAAAGGGACACTCTCTCGAATTTCTTTGAGAACATACTGGATGATCATAACCTTATTAATATCCCTTCAACAAAAATTAAACCTACTTGGAGGAACAACAGAATCAAAGAGGACATCCTTTCCAAAAGGCTTAATCAATTCCTCATAAACGAGCGCTTGTTGAACATGGGACATAGAATTAGATAGTGGGTTGGTTCAAGGGGCATATCTTATCATAGGAAAATATACCTAAAAATTAGTGGAGGAATGAACAAACCTAGAGCCCCCTTCAAATTTAACTCTGCTTGGCTAAGAGATGCAGAATACACTAGGTTAGTCACTGAATTTTGGAAGGCCCACCCCCCAAAGGCCAGAGGGAACATCACAGAAGGTTTTGCTCATAACCTGAGATAATTGAAGAATCTATCCAAAATATGGGCACACAAGAAGTGAACCCTGGAGGACCTTATCCTCAAGGCTACTGAAGAGGAGATAAAGGTCTTCAAGAATGAACATGGAGGGATCTACTCCTCTCTAGAACACAAGGACAATATTACATCCCTACTGGCCAAGAGGAGTTAGATACTAAAGGATCAAGAGGAAAGTTGGCACTAAGAAGTAGATCTATATGGCTTATGGAGGGGGATGATAATACAAAATTCTCTCACAAATTTGCAAACAGGTGCAAGGCTATCAATACAATTTGGCAGCTAAGAAATAAGCAGGGAGAAATTGTGAACACCTTTCCAATATTAGCTTCTATAGCTACATCTCACTTTAAGAATATTCACAAGGCCCCTCAAACTACTACTCTAGCAAAAGTCATGTGCACAACTTAATTGTTTCCTAGGTTCATCTATGAGGATGATGCATTGGAACTGACAAAGGAAGTCACATTGGGGGAGCTTGAAGCCACTTTAAAATGGTTCAAACGAGACAAAAGCCCAGGCCCGGATGGATGGAATGTGGAATTCTACCTGGCTTTTTTTGATATTCTCGGAAAGGACCTCTTAAAAGTTATAGAGGACTATTGATCCAATGGAAAGATGAATGAGGCTTACAACTCTACCTTCATTGCACTCATTCCCAAAACTGAAAATCCCACCACCTTCAACAACTTCTATCCCATCTCCTTGTGAAATTGCATTTACAATATCATATCCAAGATCATATCCAACTACCTCCGTCCAATCCTGTCCAACCACATCTCAGCTGAACAATTAGCCTTCTTGAAAGATAGACAAATCCATGAGGCTGTTGGTATCACACAAGAAATCCTACACTCTATCTAGACAAAGAAATTAAAAGGTATAATCTTAAAATTAGATCTCTCGAAAGCTTTTGACAAAGTAAACTGGCTCTACATTAGAATGCTTCTAACTCATCTAGGATTTCCCTTCGAGTTTATAAAATGGATTATGTGCTGCATTACTAATGTAACATTCAGTGTCAATGGGGCATCATCACCTTTCTTTCATTCTGAGAGAGGTCTCAAGCAGGGATGCCCACTGTCACCATTACTCTTTTTACTCATCATGGGGGGGCTCAGCAGACTAATAAAAGAGAAACAATGAAGGGAAAGGCTAAGAGGTATCAAGATCACAGATAGTTGCACCTTGATGCACTTACTCTTTGTAGATGATGTTTTACTCTTCCTCAACGAGAGTATTTTTGACTTGACCTCACTACAAAATACTTTCTTTGTTTTCCTATCGACCATAGGCATGATTGTTAATGATGCAACATCCACCATAACGGCTATTGGATGCTCCCCAAATGAGATACAATTTTCCCTGAATAGATTTCCTTACATTTTTTTGCAACTCAAGGAGGGACTAAAATATCTGGGCTATAGATCAAAGCCTCGCGGTTACAAAATCACAGACTGGATATGGTTTATTACCAAGATGGAAAAGCGGCTCAACAAATGGTACCACAAATACTTGTCATGAGTAGGCAGACTGATACTCATCAAAGCAGTATTGGAGGCCACACCAGTGCATTAGGTGTCACTAGCATGGATACCAAGGGTTATCTTATCTAGAATACAAAATCTTCGTTGTATATTCTTGTGGAAAGGGAAGCAGCTGGGGAAAATATTTGCATCGGAAAATTGGGAATCTCTTTCTTTTCAAAAGAAATGGGGAGGGTGGGGAATCCAAAGGCTGGAAAATTTCTCTACTACCTTGGCGGCCAAACTAGGGTGGAAGCTAATCACCTCACACAACTTGTGGACAAAGGTTTCCACTTCTAAATATATTGCTCCACAAAGACTCATGGATTGGCTCTATCAACCACAGTGGAATTCTATAAGCATATCTATGATATGGAAGGAAGTTTTACAATCAATGTCTCTTATTCAGGATGAACTCACTTGGAGAATACATTCAGGAGCATCAGTTAGACTAGGGGTAGACCCCTGGATCGGATGTGGAAATGCACACAGGCTTCCTGATGAGCTAAAGACCCACCTCACAACCAAGGGAATCACTCATAACAGTCATATAGCAGACAGAGAACACTCCACTTTCGCGCAACAAGCCTGGAAATCTGGGTAGGCACTTCAGATTCCACAACCATAGCAGCAACCATGGAAGGAATATACAGATGCTCTTACTGAATCGCACATCAAAATTCTGGAAGGAGAGGAAGAGATAATATGGGAAATCAACAAAGCATGGGAGATATTCACCAAAACAAGGCTATATAGTATTAAATGTAGGTTTTAACCCCGTATAGAAATTACCTGCATACAAATTCTAAAACACAGAAAATAAATAATGCGAGAGCATAAAACATAAAACAAATATACACGGATATTTTCCTCTGGATCCCAAAACCGGGACTACTAGCTTGATTTTTCATTATGTTCCTTTCAATGTTATAATACATATTTACACATGTTGAAGCATCCAATACCATGGACCGAAAACCATCGCGTCCAAAAAATATGTACGAAAATCATGCACAAAACCATAGGTGGGTCTGCCCAACCTAACATAGGGTCCAAAACAAAAGTTTTCTGGGGCGCTTCCTTGGACCCCATAAAGTTGGGTTATGGGTATGCCTCAAACCCCCCGTGACCCCCCCTCCGCTACACAATCGGTGCAACAAAGGAGGGGCTCTGCCCCCCATCTAACCCCCTGGTTAACTACGTGGGTAGTCATGGAAAGAATATAACACAACCCAACATTTTTTCCATGGGGGCTACAAGAGAGCTTAGTCATTTATCTAGCCCTGCAATGCCCATTTTTTCTCTACACCAAGAGAACTTCTTAGACCTCACAGATTTTGTCAATGCATCTGAAGTATTCTTCAAAGTGTCCACCTTTACCAGCAACACCTTTTTGTCTTTTATCATATCCCTCATAAAGTGATACTAAACATTAATGTGCTTTGTCTTTGAATGATATGCAGGGTTCTTTGCCAAGAAAATTGCACTTTGGCTGTCACAGTCTATCCTTATAGCTCCCTATACTAACCCCATACTTGAATACAATCTCTACAACCAAACTACTTCCTTGCTTACATGAGTTTCTACCATGTATTCTACCTTTGTAGTTGATAGTGCCACTACAAATTGTTTCTTATTCATCCAACTGACTACACCTCCAATAGGTTAAACACATACCCACTTGTAGATCTTCTATGATCTAGATCTCCAGCCCAGTCTGCATCAACAAATCCATGGATATCCAACACTATGTCCAATATTGGTCTTCCTTGGTATCACAAACCATAATCACTAGTGCCACGCAAATACCTGAAAACCCACTTCGCTGTTGTCCAATTCTCCTTCCTTGGTTTTGAAATAAACCTGCTCAATACTCCCATTGCATGTGCAATGTCTAGTCTAATACAGACCATTGCATACATCAGGTATTGACTGCGCTTGCATATGGAACATGAGACATGTCCTCTTCCTCTTCTTGTGTCCTGGGACACTATTCAGCAGATAACCTCACACCTACAGGAATAGGAACCTTCACCGGTTCACTATCCTGCATATTAAACCTCTGTAATATTATCTCAAAATACTTCCTCTAATTTAACCAGAGCTTCCTCTTTTTCTGATCTCTTTTAATTTCCATGCCCAAAATATAGTTTGCAGCACCAAGATCTTTCATGTCAAACTTGGAGGACAAAAGGGTCTTCAAATCCTGGATAATTTCTTTGTCATTTCCATCCAACAACATATCATCCACATACAAGACTAGATAAATAGCATAGTCACCAATTAATTTAAGATACGCACAATGATCTGCTTTGCTTCTGGTGAAGCCAAGTCCCTGTATAAATGTATCAAATTTATGATACCACATCCTTGGTGATTGTTTTGACCCATACAGAGACTTATTTAACTTGCATACCAGTTCTTTCTTACCCTTTGTCTAGTCAATTTAACATCTTAAATTGCTTTACATAAATTATCAATCCGGGTATCGTAAACTGATGAAGTGTGGTGCACTATATGTGCTTAGTTAACCTTCCTCTTACTTTGTTGTTTTATAGTTTATGTTGTTTTTGGGGTTTTGTTCTTGTTGGTTTTATAAAGTGTTTAATGAAAATGGAAATCCTATGAGCTAATGACTATGAGACCCAGTATCCTTGCTGCTTCAGCAAAAGGACAAGATGATTCTATCATGTCATTAGTTCAATCAAAATAAAATGCAATAACTAAACAATGAGCTAATGACTATGAGACCCAGTATCCTTGCTGCTTCAGCAAAAGGACAAGATGATTCTATCATGTCATTAGTCATTAAAAGGCTATGTGCATCACTAATCTACAATCAACTTAAAAGCAATTTATGTACAGCTAATATACATAAGCATAACAAAATTAAATGCAAAATTAAATGACAACTATACAAGGCAGGGGCCCTCTGCCACCTATGAAATCAAAGAAAAATTGAACACACTTGCATGAATTAAAATTGCATGAATGAAAAATCTAATCTATCAAACTTGAAAGTAATCAAATCAAATCAAAGCAATATTTATAAAATGAAATCTATTCTACCTTACATTCTACAATGCAATATTTACAAAATGAAATCTACTCTACCTTACATTCTAATGTGCTCCATGATATCTACTTCACATCTCCTTCCATGTTGAGAACATCAAAGCTTTATTCAAGTTCTTCAAAAGTACAAAGTACAACAAATTTCTCCAAAGCTTTCAAAAGCCATCAAAGAAGAACTACAATCTTAAGAACTAGGGACTAAAAAGACTAAAAATACTTCAAAAAGAGACTAACAAATGAAGGAGAGAGATCTCCTATTTA
This sequence comes from Pinus taeda, assembly GCA_000404065.3. Lineage (NCBI taxonomy): Eukaryota > Viridiplantae > Streptophyta > Pinopsida > Pinales > Pinaceae > Pinus > Pinus taeda. The sequence goes on along the minus strand of APFE031603359.1, from coordinate 137,645 downwards.
TACAAAAAGATGAGAGCCATCTCATTAATGATAATCCATGAATCTCTCCCTCTACCTCTAAAGTCCTAATCAAAATAGGAACTGATAAGACACATGTCTTTTTAGAGTTACAATACAATTAGGAGATGTGACACATATCCTCATGATCCCATGATTCTTTCCACTCAAATTCGAATTTGGCCTTAGAGTGCCACATAAGGGTCTTCTAGAAGCCTCCTTTCAACCTACACATGTCAACAATCTCAACCCATTGGTTAGGTATAAGCTTATGCACATTATTTCCTAAATTTTAACCACAAATTCACTTAAAAGGCTTAGAATTAATAAAGATTGGAAAAACATAATTGTGGCCCAATGATAATGAAAGTGGGATGAATGTGGTGACATAGTAGTGAAATGGAGGTGATATAATGGACATAATAGTGAAAGTGTAATGGAAATGAATGACATTTTCAGACTCAACATACCCCCCAACTGAAGCTATTGCATGTTCTCATGCAATATATATTACATTAACTCTTTTGATCCTTGAGCTTTGGCTTAAATTTGCATGATATCATTTGATAACTTCATATTTCTGGAAAGTGTTTTACTTGAATTGCAACATGGTTGGTTCTTGTGTTACAACCATTTTTTTTGTTGCATTCTATTTTGATCTTTGAACTTTGCATAATGATATTTTGATTATTGTTGCAAAGTATATCTTTATTGAATTACATGATGGTTGGTGCTTGTGTGACAACCATGATTTTGTTTGTATCCAATTTATCCTTTAAACACTTTTGAAAAACCATTGTATGCTCATAATAACAATGTAATAATTAATATATGTTGGAAGTATGTGGGATCCTGAATGGACATGGAAAAATATGAAGATGAATGTATTCCCCCCCAAACTGATGGTATTGGCAATTTTATGAAATGAGGAACAGAAATGTTTTTCCAACAATTATCATTCTAGCTTTTTATGGAATTCTATGGTCAAAAGTTAGAAAATGACGTACCTTAACTTACCCTTTGAAATGGATGAGTTGTATGTGTGGTGGCTGCAAAATTATGATCATATTCTTCTTCAAGTGGCTGAACAAGAAGAGTTATGGATAAAGCGTTAAAATGACTTTTTATTGCTTCTACTAAAACTTGCTGAATCTGCTCCAAAATGCTAAAAATAATAGTCTTCATGTCTTTAAAACTCATTGGCACAATTTCTACTATGTGAAAAGATGTTCTTATGTTGAACATAGCAGGAAATTGTTGACTTAGTGACCATTAATGGGTGCCACTAGTCAACACGAGAACTCTCACCATTGATGACAATGAGAGTCAAGATGCCCAAACACATCTTGCTAGGTACGAATGAATTTGCTGATGTCGAGTCATCTAGAAGATCCAAAGAACAAGGGACATTAATGTATTCCCATTGTTTGTTAGCATGAGAACTTGCGATTAAGGCATGCAAGCCTCAAGGTGTCTCTACAAGGAACTTAGACTCAAAGGACTATGGACTCAATAATTTGCATTGAAGCAGGGCTTATTTGCGGAATGAAAATGACAGGAAATGGAAGATGAAAATAGAAGATGGCAATGGAGAGCAGAAATGGCAACAGGCAATAAGCATATGAATGAGCCTCTTGCTTTTATTTGTGGGTTATGAATGGAGAAAAAGAGATGGAAAGTATATGTGAATGTAAATGGAAAATATGGAGTGAAATGAGGTGAATGGTTTATTATGAAGTATGGATGTAATGGAGACAATAGTATCTGAAAGTTTTTCAAGTGTTTGGATGTGATTTTTTATCAGCATATTTCCTCTTTGTTACTGATCATCCTCTTATGAAACAAATTGGTCTCTTAGAGAGACACCATTCTCTTGTAGTCATTTGTTCTTCCTCCTAGAACCTACAAAAAACTAATACTTCTTCTGCAATGGAATGTAAGATTATTGAAGGAGAGAGGTGATCAATCTCTCTAGTTATGATATTTACACACAAGACTAGGAATTTGTATTAATGAAATAAGTTCTCAAAGGAAAAATCAAAAGAATTTATACCTTCTTTGGAATTGGTGCCCCAAGTTGAGTGTTGTTTTTTTAGCAATTTATTTCATTATTTCCCATTTCAAACTCTAATGATGGATTTCTCATTGTGTAGATCTTGTTGAGATCTTTCTAATGATACTTGAATCATCAAAATCTGACTTTGTATGAGAAAGTTAGGCTGATTTGAACAATGAGGTTTTTCAGCCGCGAAATTGGAGAACAGCTGCGGAATTGGACTTTAGCTGCGGAATGTGCACAGTTTATGTAGCTAAAATCTTGAATAAAAAGTTAGCCATTCATATTTCATCATCAATCCAAAATTAATCAATACCTTTAGAAAAGTGAACAAATAACTTATTCATTTCATTGATTCAAAATTATTATTATTATTTTTTTTTTCTCTTGACATGCGGCGACTTAGTGTGACGACTTAGTGATAACACACACTTTGACTTCCCGTTGACCACGGTCTTTTTCATCAACTTGGATCGAATGAATAGGACACCATCCATGTACTGACATTTTCCCAGCTACTCATGTGGTTTGTTTCGCCTCTTGACACTTATAACCTATAGAAGTAATAAAATGGATGCGAAATTGCGAGTTAGCTGCGGAATCAAGCTGCATTCCACAACTAAAAGGCAATTAATCATCAGTTTTGAAATTCAGCACGCAATCCTCCAATTTTTGTATGATCAGTAGCAAGATCAATTGGTACCAAGACATAGTTCTCAAGGCCATTGATTAAAGGAATTCTAAAAACCGGATTCCGCTGTATTCTAATTGTTGATTTACTCAAACTGCTTAAAACCAAAGAATATAATCCAACCTTGCTGTAAGCGCAGTTTGATAAAGATGAAGTGGAAAATAGTCATGAGATTGATCAATGTTTTTTATGGGATTACAGGGTGACAGATGTTGAGATTTTCTGTTTGTAGCAAAATAGGAAAAATCTCAGCTGATGACAACAATAGAATTCAGGTCCTAGATTAGCTTCAGGTTGTTGGGAGGGAGTTAATGCCTCCTATATTTGATGTGAGTGAGTTAATGAGGCTGTTAGATTCTCTATGCTATATAATAGGCAACCATTCGGATGGTTTGCTAAGAGGGTGAGAGTTTTATGAAGTTTTTCATTATGTAATCTCCTGTTTGATTAATAAATTCCTGATGCCTATGTTTGGTGGATGTAGCCCAGATTGGTTGGGTGAACCACGTTAAATACTGTGTCATATGTGCTTGATATTCTGCTGTGTGTTTAATTGATTTGCTGTGCCTCTGAATTCTAACAACAGAGGTTGTTTCATTGCAGAGTTTTTGGTTGAAATTATGGTCAGACTGCCAAGCACATCATAATAAAGTTAAACACGTACACAAAACTTGCCAATGAAGACAAGATCCATGAGTACCAACACCTGTGCCCATATTTTAGCAAGTAAAACACCGAGCATAGGAATAGTTGTTAGATGGGTGCTTGGAGAAGTGCCGTATTTGATCATCTTACTGTCAAACAGGAAGTAGCGGAACGAGATTAGACGGGTGGCAGAAGACGTGTTTCTTCAAACAACCAAAACATGCTGTGTTTAAACTGTTCTTTGTTCATTTAATAGAAATCTTTTTTTTTTTTTTTCTCACACATTCAGTGACACGCTGGATGACTTGGTAGCCAAGGAAATCAGATCTGAGCGGATTTCTCAAAGAAATCGAAATATGGCCACAACTGTTCAAAAAGAACTATTTTTCCTCACGCGGCATGCAAAAAGAGGCTTCAGAGAACCGAGAAATTCTCTCAAACCGCCACACATTTTTTCAAACCATTTATGGATTATCTAATTGACCCTATTGGCGAAAAAACCCATGTTTTATTTTTTCCAAATTCACCTCCGTTTGGCCAAATCATGCATTCAAAGTTTGATATTTTTCTCTGTTTTGCGTTTTTTTCTAAATTGCTACATTCGGCTGTAAAATGAATTTCTTCTGCCGCATATGTTTGAATCATTTGTTGTTATTATGAATAGCAGAACCAACATATTGTAAAGTAATTGTATCACCCATTGTCTAGAGCTTCAACTAAACTACTATCCAAATCAATTTCTAGCACATCTATTAAGCCCAAAGCATTCAAATGTCAGCTTATTGCAACTAATCCATATGCATATTGGGCAACATTTGTACAGTCTAAATAAGTAATGCAGTTTGTAAATTTCTTATTTGATATAGCCATTTTCACGTTATTTGCGGTAAAAGCATTTCTTCTGTTGTTGTTTCTTAGAATTGGCTTATTTGCAATAAATTTTGCAACTGATTTTTGTGCATGTTTGACAGAAGCTTTGAAGGTGATGATCTGATTGCTTTTGCTCTTCACAGCTCAGAATACAACTGTCAAATTTGAGGTGGAGGCCAAAAATTAGAGGATATTTCAAGCTGCAAAAAGATGGGAGAATTGTTTATATTGCAGGTTTATTTTTCTTATATGATTTTTGCAGGTTTGTTTTAAGGCCAAAGCTTCAAACATGAATATAGATTTCTATTGAGGCCGCAGTGAAAACTAGGATTGAAGATAGCCATAGATTGGTTTTATTTTTTTCTCTGAAATTGTGAAATTTTATAAGAAGGATTAATGATTTTCAATTTCAGGCAGCAAAGGCTTCAAGTAAAACTTGCTAAAAACAGGACTTTGACTGAAGTCTTAAGCTGATTTTTTATCAATCTGGGTTGTGTGACTAGAATAGGATCCATGTCGAGACAATTTCGGAGATGCCCATGTGGTCAATTTCTTCATTGGATGCCTGTAACCTGCTAAACCTTGAAATTGGCTGCGGAATTCACAGTTAGCTGTGGAATCAGGCTGCATTCTGCAGCTAAGTTGCAAAATCTTATTAAAAGATGACACAGTGTTTTGAGGACCACTACAAACCATAACCAGTCAATCTTGGATAGTTGAACCTTCAAAGCAGTTGGTTTTTTTTTTTTTTTCATTTATTTTTTTATTGAATCAAATGAAATGATGAAGTTTATTTTGTCCGCTTTTTCTCTCTCTCTCTCTCTCTCTCTTTTTTACATAACAATCATTTTCTGATCCTCCAGATCACACAAAGTGCAGGAGGAGAGCATACTCAAGAACTATTAATTTTTTTTAGATGTAAGAAATAAGGTCTCCTAATTACACTTCCCCAGCAATGGCGCCAAAATGTCTAGTCAATCTAGTATGTCCTAAATTTCTCTACATAAATTATCAACCCGGGTATCATAAACTGATGAAGTTTGGTGCACCATATGTGCTTAGTTAATCTTTTTCTTACTTCGTTATTTTATAGTTTATGTTGTTTTTGGGGTTTTGTTCTTGTTGATCTCTTAAAGTGTCTAATGCAAATGGAAATCCTATTCTAAGGTCTTAAGAATACTTTTAGAGGTTAAGTATGGATGTAGATTTCAAGACAAGGTTTATGTCCCTTATAGTAACTTCCAAAACTTAGCACTTCAAAAGATCTCAAAACATACTAGTGATGAAATTAGTATTTAAACAAGAATGGAAATGTGCTACTATTCAAATCAAACAAATGATGAACTATTGATCATGAAATCACTATCTCTATTGTTTATCTAAATACATAAATAAAAGTTAAGCTATTGCACTCAAACAAATCAAAAACTGCAAACTAATAAAAGTAAAATCAATTCACTTCATTTATAGTCTGATAGCTCGCCAAGTAGTCTTTTCGGGGTTAAGCTATGGTTAGGAGATAACGTCAATAACATGAGGAATTGATATCTAATTGCAGAAAAATAAAACTAAAATCAAATCACATCATTCATAGTCCGATAGCTCGCCAAGTAGTCTTTTCGAGGTTAAGCTATGGCTTTAGGAGATAACATCAATGATATGAGGAATTTGATATTTAACTGCAGAAAAATAAAACTAAAATCAAATCTCATCATTCATAGTCTGATAGCTCGCCAAGTAGTCTTTTCGGGGTTAAGCTATGGCTTTAGGAGATAACGTCAATGATATGAGGAATTTGATATCTAAACTAACTAACAAAACAAATGAATAAGACTGAAATCAAAGCATAACTGAAATTGAAAAGCTAAAAAAACAAAGTCAGCAGAGAGACAAGTCTCATGTCATTATTTGATGCAAAAACATGTAAAGAAAAACTAATCTACAATCAACCGGTTGAACACACTTACATGAATTAAAATTGCATGAATGGAAAATCTAAACTATCAAACTTGAAAGCAATAACATGACATACATGAATGAAATCAAAGCAAAATTACAGAATGAAATCTACTCTACCTTACATTTTAATGTGCTCCATGACATCTACTTCACATCTCCTTCCATGTTGAGAACATCAAAGCTTTATTCAAATTCTTCAAAATTACAAAGTACAACAAAGCTCTCCAAAGCTTTCAAAAACCATCAAGGAAGAACTACAAACTCCTAGCTAAGCTAAGACTAACAAGCTAAGAAATGAAGGAAAGAGATCTCCTATTTATACAAAAAGATGAGAAGCCATCTCATTAATGAGAGTCCATGAATCTCTCCCTTTACCTCTAGAGTCCTAATCAAAATAGGAACTAATAAGACATATGTCTTCTTAGAATTTCAATACAATTAGGAGAAGTGACACATATCCTCATGATCCCATGATTCTTTCCACTCAAATTCGAATTTGGCCTTAAGGTGCCACATAAAGGTCTCTAGAAGCCTCCTTTCAACCTACACATGTCAACATTCTCAACTCACTTGTTAGATATAAGCATATGCACATTATTTTCTAATTTTTAACCACAAATTCATTTAAAAAGGCTAAGAATTAATAAAGTTTGGAAAAACATAAATGTGGCCCAATGATAATGAAAATGGGATGAATGTAGTGACATAGTAGTGAAATGGAGGTGATATAATGGACATAATAGTGAAAGTGTAATGGAAATGAATGACATTTTCAAGACCCAACAAGGTTCAATTTTTGGAGACTGTAACTACTGTGATACTTGCACCATTTGGTCTTCATTTTCAGCTAATACAAGCTTCTTTTGTTGTTAATTGCTCACTTTCCACTTCTTCTTTGATCTAGGCTGTGCCTGTTATGCATTTATTCATGTGCTCTTGATATTTAACATTTGAGGGGCTGTCATCCCACCTCTGTGTTGGAATCTAGTATGTATCATTGAATATGTTATGCAGGTCTCTGTTATTTTAGTGCCAGAGAGTTGTCATCCTGTATGTGCATTAAAAGATAGATTTGTAGACCTTTTTACTAATTGCAGCTGGCCATCACAGGGTCCTGTGCATCTGCTGGTGTGGTCTGTATTCTCCATATTCACCTAATCCTTAAACTGTGAGTAATTGGTGGTCTAAAGCCTTGTAGTTTGGCGGTGTTCACCCATGTCTGGAGTTAAGCATAGTAAAAGTGGTTATCTGGCTTGAACAAGCATCATTCCTTCTATTCATCCATTTCCAACATTTTGTTGAGTTTGTAATGTTCCCGTGCAGTTGGAGTGCCGTAGAGAGAGGTTGAGAAAAATCAAAACAATGATGACTGCGAAGAGGAACAAGGTGCGTGCTGTTGTGAATGTTTTAACCAGTTGTAAAGACTATAAGGAGCAACTGGTAAGTGAGGGGAGTGTAGAAGACAATGTAACAGGTGCAACAAAACAAGCTTGCTTTAGAATGGTCAACACAGTCAGGGTATCTACTCCACAACAACCAAGATAACCAGCCACTGGAAATAAGGTATGACACAAGGAAGACAAATGGATAAGGATGAAATTATTAAAATTCTGTTGCCAATAATATTGACATTCGCTGCCTATCATGTATACATCTCATGCTTAAAGAAAGAAACAAGCGAGGGATGCACTGTTTTGTTTAAACAAAATAAACAAAAACAAAAAGGAACAATCTTGAGGAAAATATGGAAATGTTGAGTTTTCTACAGACAAAGTTGAAATGGCACAAGACTTTTGCCCTCAAAAGAACCCGATCTCGACTCAGTAAGAAGTTTTCCGCACTTGGGAGAGAAGCTGCCTAACAACAAGAAGAATTCATGAGAGAAAGCTTCAGATGAAATTGCAGATACTGCTAGCTCTATATCTAATTGAAATGGTGTCAAAGATTCTCATGCTATGAAAATTTTTTAAGGGAAGGGTATTAACAAAACAAAGGAGACAATTTTGAGGAACTCCAAAAGTTCTACCTTGTTCACAGCGAGGAGACTTGAACATGGGTCGATGCTTCAATTGAGATATAGTGAAACCAGTCTGGTTTGTTCCCCAAAATTTGAATTACAGGCATTAAAGTTTTAAGCGGTGGTTGGTGTACCTAATTCATCTATAAATTAAACCTGGGGATTCGATTGACAGGTCCAAATCTTCTCTTCGCCATAAAAAGGACACTACAATCTTTAGACAACCAAATTACAAGACTGAATACGAAATCACCTCCTCCAATAAGCTAAGACTCTAGTGGGGCCCTGATCACTTATTTTCAATCAACCAATCAATTTTTCCTGATTATTACTACTGGCATCAGATCCTACAGAGATCCTCCAATCAACTGCAAACAACCCTCTGGCATCTTACAAAGTGGACGACGATCGGGGAAAAATTAACAATACTTGCTGGTTGATGACCTGTAATACTATTGATCTGTCACGATGGTCCATATAACTTATTCCTTGACCTAGTAAGCGAACAACCTGGACAATTGTCCTGGAGGAAAATGCAAAAAGGATTGGTGGAGCAAGTCTAGAAAAGGAAAAGTGATGTGGCGAGAAGAGCTATTGGGATTGGCAGTGAAAACATTTACCAAAATGGAAAGTCTGGAGTTTCCCTCCCCTCTAGATGAGGCTCTGCTGATAGACATAGTGGTACAGATAGAGGCACAATACAAGAACTCAAAAGAAACAGTGCAATCGGAAAACCCTCAGCCACATCTGGACAACCTCAAATCCTCAAGAAGACATCAACAAGAACCACTCAAAGTCGACCCCCAAAAAATTGGATAGGTCATTGAAGCGGAAGGATACTGGGAATAATCAATCAAATTGAAAAAAAAGCCCTCATTGGTCAATGGGTTTCATGCCGTATGAATGGTACCCAAATGAAGAAATGGGCTAAAACTTGGTGGAAACCACTTCTCAAATACCGGCCAAGAATTAATGCTCTCCAAAATGGATGGTTTTCTTTCCATTTACTCACAACAAAGGATGCAAACCTTATCGCTGTCAGACCATGGGTTCAAGGTCGTGACTACCTGTCTCTCCAGAGGTGGTCCTATGGCTTTGGGCCTGCAATAGACACTCCTTGGAGGAACATTCTTTGGGCCAAAATTCCAGGCCTCCCACTAGAACTATGGACCCAGAAAGTAATCACAAACATAGCAAACAAAATAGGAAAATTCTATTACCTTAATGAAAGTAGCTGCAAAGGGATGATAAAAAACACTGCATGGGTATTGATAGAACTATTTCTATCAGGGGGGGTTTCCTGCATAAATGACCTATATTGAAGTCCATGTTCTCGCAAGCAAATAATTGACTACATGTCAATTCCTTTTTGCTGTCTCAGATGTCATGCCATGAGAAACATGATGAAACATGATGCAAGTTTTCCCAGAAAGACATGCTCGAGCGAACTCTTCTAATGCTGTAGAGAGATGTGCTGATTTTCTGGCACATTTCACCATTCTACACAACACCCTTCCCTCTACAAATTTCGAATCAAATGATTCTTTCCACTCAAAATCCTCACCCCTGAGAAACATCCCCATTACTCAATCTCTACTTCCACCTAAAAATATCTCCACACAACTAACATCCAACAAGCCTGTTCTTAAAATTCTTGGCCCAGTCTCCCCTATCCCCAGTTACACTTCGAAAATAAATCATTGCAAACGCTCAAACATTCATCTTAATTTGACCATTAAATCTTCCTCCTCTATAAAAAACTTTCCCTTGTCTGCACTGCTATCGAGTAAATCTAAACCCACTTGTAAAGCATGGAAGGGAATTGATCTGGCCCCTAAGATCTGAACAACAAAATCCAGTTTAACATCTATACTCCTCCCTAATCAAATTTGGGGCTCCATCTGGACGCACTTTCACTCCTTTTTAGAGGACTTAGAACTCGAGGTTCTAGCTAGGGAGTCAAATTTTTATATGGAACCCTTGACCATTAAAAAATCCTTTTTAGATCCAGATGACCCTCCTCGCCCAAATAACTTCAAAAATGTGACCACTCGTCAGAGGAAGGGACTAAAAATAAAAAAAAATTGCAAATTGTACCATCGCTCCAACCAACCTATTAGATCAATTCCAAAATATTCCTGTCAATCATCCACTACCAATTGCCTCCTTATCCTCCAGAAATAGACTCAAAGAAGAAATTCCTCCAAAATCTCGGATCCTTAGAGAAGAGCCTTCCAAAATGGACCTTCCATAATGTCCAGTATGTCTATAAATGTAAGGGGATTGGGATCGACCCAAAAAAGACTATTCCTGAAAAGTCTAATCAACTTTCATAATCCTGAAATTGTGTTGATTCAAGAAAACATGACTATAAAAGACAAGATGTGGGGCTATCTTCTATAGATCTTTCCAAAATGGAGTGTATGCACAATTAGTGCCTCTGGTCTATTTGGGGGTCTAGCGATAATGTGGAATCTAGCAAATTACAACTTCAAAGCATTTAGCACATCTCCAGGTTTAATAATTATGGGAGGAGGCAAGGGATCTAAAACTCGACTCAGGATAATAAATGTATATGCTCCATATATTAACAGAAAGGAATTCTGGTCAAACGCAACACGACTTGGTCTCTTGGAGCTTGATTCACTGATCATGGCATGTGATTTTAATTTCTCCATAGACATCTTTGAGATCTGGGGTTCCCACTGCATACTTGATAAGCTGGGGAATTTCTTCAAGGATCTATTCTGCCAGAATAAGCTCTGAGACATCAAACCAATCCCAATTGGTCACACATGGAAAAATGTGCATTAGGGGTCATAGGGTATAGCAAAACGCCTGGATAGATTCTATGTAAACAGATCCGCTACCAACTGCCTTAAGGAACTCAACTTGAATATTCTTCCTGTCAAAATATTTTATCGTTTCCCAATTACGTTGGAATGGAACGGGGAGCTGCATTCAAAAGCACGACCTTTCAAATTTAACCACTTATGGTTAAAAGAGTCAGATTTCATTGCTCTGCTTCAAAATTTCTGGAAGATGCCATTTGGGGACCAGGCTTCTCGGAAAATGGACACGCTAAAAAGAGTGAGATTTCATGGACCTGGTTCAGAATTTCTGGAAGATGCCATTTGGAGACTAGGTTTCTTGGAAAATGGACACACTAAAAAGAGTAGGATTTCATTGATCTGGTTCAAAATTTCTAGAAGATGCCATTTGGGGACCAGGGTTCTCGGAAAATGGACGTGCTAAATAACAAATTGAGAGCCCTCAAAGTAAGGGTCCGAGAATGGGAAAGAATGAAAAAAGAGACATGAACAAGGAATTACTGGAATTGAGAAACATATCAAGAGCCTAGAAGACTCATCCAACCATGAATTCTTCAATTGGAAATCCGAAGATCACAAATATTAAAGACAATCAAAAGAATTGCATCACAAATATTAAAAAGACAATCAAAAGAATTGCATCAAAAAAGAATACAAATGTGGGTTGAGGAGGGTGACAAGAACAACAAATTATTTCACCAACAGGTCAAGATGAGACAAAAAAAATTGTATATGGAACATCATATTTGAAATAGGGAAAATCTCATCTCACAACAAGAAATTGAAAGGGAGGCTACGAGACATTTCAATATAAATTTCTGTTCCAGGGAAAATTCCTCTTTCATGAAACCAATGGAAATATGTGACCTCTTCACTTTCACACCCAGATTGGAAGACTCCAAGTATATGGAATGCCCAATCACACAAGAAGAAGTCCTTAACATCATAAAGGAAATGACACATTGAAAAAATCCCAGACTGGACAACTGGACAATGGAACTTTTCATCCATTTCCATGAGATTATGATAACCAAGCTCACTGAGATGGTGGAGGAATCACGCTCTCTTGGTTGGGTCTCCAACACCACAAACACAACTTTCATAACCCTTATTCCAAAGGTCCCTCAACCAATCTCATTCTTTGATTATCGCCTTATTTCTTTATGTAACACAATATACAAACTAATCTCCATAATAATTGCAAATAGGATCAAACCTTTTTGTCCAAACACATTTCAACTCAACAATTCGGCTTCCTGGAGAACCTACACATCCATGACGTTGTTGCACCCACACAGGAAAGTATACACTCTATCAAAATCTACAACCTTTGTATTATTGGAGGTTACTAAACAAGAAAGAAAATGCCACTGAACACAACCATACAGGTAAAAACTCAAGATTTACGTGGTAAAACCCTGACAAGATATCAAGGAAACATCCACGGGGCAAGGGATTGGATCTTTATTAAATCAAGAATGGTTCTCCATTACAATAGTTAAGGCATTCATCAATTTTATATGAGCCTCCTCAGTTACATAACTGCTGATTCGGTATGAAACTAACTTTCAACTTAGTTACCGGAGAATCCACAGTAAGAACCATTTTTTGCCAACGTTTCGAATCCCAACCGGGATCCATCATCATTCATTTGGTCCTGATGATGGATCCCAGTTGGGATTCGAAACGTTGGCAAAAAATGGTTCTTACTGTGGATTCTCCGGTAACTAAGTCGAAAGAAATAAGCCACATAGGTCTCAAATCCATGAAACTAACTTGTTAATAACTAATACAATTTTACCCAAACTTACATTAATTAGTTGTCAATTACCAACAAACTCCACCTTGATAACAATTTTCCTAATCCCTTGCCCATGCCCATTCATCATCTCTTCTGCAAGCTATGAGAAGCTAAACACCATCACAACTTATCTACTGTAACTAGCTTTGTGAATATGTCTGCACAATTCTCCTCTGTATGGATCTTCTTGAGATATGCTTTTTCGCCATCGATCACATGTCTTAGAAAATGATACCTTACATCAATGTGCTTGGTCTTGCTATGATAAGCTGGATTTGTAGCCAAGTGAATAGCACTCTGACTGTCATGGAGTACATTCACTTTCTCCTGCGTCCTTCCAATCTCATCAAGTAGACCCTTTTACCAGATTGCTTTTTAATTGGCATCTGAAGCAGCTATATATTCTGCTTCCATAATGGACAACACAACTGTTTCTTGAAGCTTTGACATCCAACTAATTGTTCCACCTACAAGAGTAAAGACATAACCTATAGTAGATCTCCTTTTGTCCAAATCACCTGCATAATCAGCATCTACATATCCACAGACTGATCCTTCACTATGATTAAAGATGATGCAATGGTCACTTGTGCCTTTTAGATATCGAAGCACCCATTTCACTGCTCGCCAATGTTCTTCACCTGGATTTTCCATGAACCTGCTGACAACTTCGACTGCATGTGAAATGTCAGGTCTTGTAGATACCATCACATACATTAAGTTGCCTACAGTGTTTGCATATGGTACATGAGACATATATTGCTTTTCTTCATCAGTTCTAGGACTCAAAACCAAAGAAAGCTTAAAAAGGGCAGCTAATGGAACATTAACAGGTTTCACATTGTTCATGCAGAACTTTTCAAGTACTCTCTCCACATACTTCTGCTGTGATAGCTAAAGCTTACCATCTTTCCCGTCTTTGTGTATCTCCATGCCCAAGATATGTTTTGCTGCTCCAAGATCCTTCATATCAAACGTCCTAGAGCGCTGAGCCTTTAACCTGTTGATATCTTCCATGCTTTTGCTTGCAATAAGCATATCACCAACATACAAAACTAAGATAATGAATATGCCACTGAAACTCTTGAAGTATACACAATGATCATACTCACTTCTAATAAAGCTCTGGCTCACCATGAAGGAGTCAAACTGTACCATTTCCTGGGAGACTGCCTTAGACCATATAATGATTTCCTGAGCTTGCAAACTAATCTTCTGCTGCGACCTTGTACAAAACCTTTTGGTTGTTCCATATATAACTTTTCATCCAAATCACCATGTAGAAACGTTGTTTTAACATCTAACTGTTCTAACTCAAGGTTAAGTAATGCAGTTAGTGCCAACATAGTACAAATAGAAACAAGTTTGACAATTGGTGAAAAAATCTCATGAAAGTCGATACCTTCAACCTGAGAATACCCTTTTTCTACCAGTCTCCCCTTATACCTTTCGATACTTCCATCAACTTTGCATTTCAGTTTAAAGATCCATTTGCATCCAACAACACTTCTCCCTTCAGGAAGCTCTACAAGATCCCAGGTATTGTTCTTGGCTAAGGAATCCATTTCTTCTTCCATAGACGTTTCCCAATTTTCGCTATCTATATCATCTACTGCTTCCTGATAACAAGAAGGTTCCCCATTTTCAGTAATCAAAGCAAAAGATGAAGCAGAATCTTCTTACCTTTTGGGAGTTTTTCTTTCCCTTGTAGACCTTCTTAGAGTGACTGGTTGCTGAACTGGTTTAGAAACTTCAACAACTTTTGGTTGCTGAACTGGTTCAGAAACTTCAACAACTTCCTTTGTATCTTCAACACCTTTTTCTCCAAAAGTCTCTTCTTCCTTTTGACTGTCACCAAAAGATCTAGCCTCCAAATGAATTTGTTGATTTGGCGATACCTGTTCCTGTTCAATTCTTTCAACATTTGATTTTAAAAGAGAAGATTCATCAAATGTTACATCTCTACTAATGAATATCTTCTGCGATGTAGGATCCCACAACATGTATCCTTTCACCGCATAGTCATATCCAACAAAGACATAACATTTCGATTTTGGATCTAATTTTGAACACTGATTTTTAGGAATAAGAGCATAAGCATCACAACCAAATATCCTTAAATGTGAATAATCACAACACTGACCTGACCAAACTTCTTTAGGAATTTTACAATTAATTGCTATTGAAGGTGACCTGTTAACGAAATAACAAGCAGTGGATACTGCTTTTGCCCACAACTCCTTTTGCAAGTTAGCATTGTTGATTATGCTTCTGGCTCTTTCCATAAGAGGCCGATTCATACGTTTAGGAACACCATTTTGCTGAGGAGTATAAACAACAGTTTTGTGTCTAACAATTCCTTCATCCTTACAGTATTGTTCAAATTCTATTGAAGTAAATTCATCACCATTGTCAGTTCTTAAACATTTAATTGATTTGCCTGTTCTTTTCTCTACCATCGCTTTAAATTGTTTAAAGACATTGAATACATTAGCTTTCTTTTTCAGCATAAAGACCCAAACTTTATGGGATAAATCATCAATAAATGTTAAAAAATATAGAGCACCTCCATATGATACAAAAGGAGATGGTCCCCACAGATCAGAATGAATATAGTCTAAAATATCTTTACTATTATGATTTCCAGTTTTAAATCTCTGTTTACACAATTTCCATATACACAATGTTTACAGAAATCCAACTTCAAAGATTTCAGATTTGGAAGTGACTTATGTTTCATCAGTACCTGAAGACCTTTCTCGCTCATGTGACCCAATCGCTAATGCCATAGGCGAGTACCTTCTTCTTCTTTTTCTGACACAATCACTGCTTCACTGACCTGAGTACTTCCTTTGAGTTTGTAAAGATTTCCGACATTTTCTGCATTCATAACAACTAGGGTGCCTTCAGAGACTTTCAACACTCCATTCTGACTTGTAAACTTATAACCATCCGAATCCAACACTCCCAAAGAAATCAATTTTTTCTTCAATTCAGGTACATCTCTAACACTAGTTAATGTTCTAATTGTGTTATCATACATTTTAATCCTGATATTTCCCATCCCAACAGTCTAACATGTTACATTATTACTCATAAACACATAACTACCATTTACATCTTCATATGAAGTAAACCAATTTCTGTGTGGACACGCGATGAGACGCACCAGAGTCTAACAACCAACTTTCAAAACCTTGAGAGACATTACATACAGGTAAAGTTTCATCTATCATACATAATTCTTCTGCAGATAAAACTTCCTCTGTCATATTTGAATCAACCTGATTTGCTTCCTTCTTCAGGTTATCAGACTCTTTTCATTTCCAACATTGTTTCTTAAGGTGTCCAATTTTGTTGCAGTGCCAACATTTTGCCTTACACTTCTTACCCTTTGATTTAGATCTGGAAGGCCCCCTTGTTTTTTCTCCTCTCTCCTTTGACCATCTTCTAGCTATCATGGCTTCTGGTGCAGCTGTTTCAGTACTGGATTTCCTTCGTACTTCTTCAGACAAGAGAGCTTCCACACTTGATTCAAATTTCAAAGAATCAACAGTGCTCAAACTGATTGAAGTTACGAAGTGGTGCCATGACTCGGGCAGAGAACACAACAAGGTTATAGCTTTGTCTTCTTCCTGAATTTTAACTTCCATATCTGATAATTGGCATATAAGTGTATTAAAAACATTTAAATGCTCTGCAACTTTTGAACCCTCCTTCATTTGAAGACTGTACAATTTTCTTTTCAGATAAATTCTATTGGTTAACGACTTTGTCATATATAGTTTTTCTAGTTTTTCCCATAAGCCTGACGCTGTACTCTCTTCAACAATGTTGAAGAGAATTTCATCCACCAGACATAACCTGATGGTATTGAGGGCTCGAGCATCCAACTCCTCCCAGTCCGAATCTGTCCTGCTAACAGGTTTCTTATTTGCCCCGTCCAGAGCTTCGTGCAACCCCTGTTGCACTAGCAAATCCCTAACTTTCAGTTTCCAAAGAGCAAAGTTGTTCTTGCTAGTGAATTTCTCCACCTCGAACTTTGCATTTGTCATCTTGGCCATTTCTTTCCTCCTAAGCTTTCGGTCTTTCAACTAGGGTTTCTCTAAAAAAATTATTTTGATTGTCTTCTTCCAACAAAGGATTTTTCAAGTTTTTAATTTTTCCTTTCCCATTTTTTTTAAAATTGACTTAGAAAACCTACAAATTCCCTTTTGTTTAATTTTAGTTTCATAGGAAAAAAAAACTTTGTTCTTCAATTCAAAGAAACTTTTAACAAACTTTGAATTTATTCACAAATTTTGCTGAAAAAAGTACCTAGCCTTCCAAGATGATCTCTCTTCGACGGGTAGTTTTTACGCAGCGAAACCTCTGATCCCAACAATGGTAACACGCAGGTGGCCAACAACAGGTATAAACCCCACGCAGCCTGGTCCATGCTTCTCTTCATCGACACATAGGTTCTGGACAACGGTTCCCTTGGGTCTCCTTGATGCACGCAGAAATTAGATAGGTTTTGGAACGAGCCTCGACCAACACACAAAAGGCACGAACGGGCCACCTTGCTCCAGTTCTGGACAAGCAACGGGCCTCCACGATTTTGCTACGCAGAGACGCTCAGGTACACGGGTTCTCTTCCTCGACAGATGGCAACAGGAGAGAACATGCTTCCTTGGTAGCACGCTGGACTGGGTAGCGGTTCCCTTCACATACAGGCAGTTTTGCTCGACAAACAACAGGCCAGAGGGCTTTCTTGGCCAGCACGCAGGTTTGGTGAGGTATCAAGTATGTAAATCTCCAACGCAGAAAATGGGTTTGCCACTGGTAGCAAAAGAAAAACAGGCAGCCACGCAGATTCCTCACTAGTCAATGCAGAAAACCTTCACGAGGTTGCCTTGTTGCCACACGCACGTAGCCTCTACTGGGCACGGACAACACTCCTGGTTCATACATACTCCAAACTCAACTCAAAACCTCGCTCTGATACCAATTGTAGTTATTGGAGGTTAGTAAACAAGAAAGAAAATGCAGTTGAACACAACCATACAGGTAAAAACTCAAGATTTACGTGGTAAAACCCTGACAGGGTGTCCATGAAACATCCACGGGGCAAGGGATTGGATCTTTATTAAATCAAGAATGATTTTCCATTATAATAGTTCGAGCATTCATCAGTTTTATATGAGCCTCCTCAGTTACATAATTGTTGATTCGGTATGAAACTAACTTGTCAATAACTAATACAATTTTACCTAAACTTACATTAATTAGTTGTGAATTACCAACAACCTTGATGCTTACCTTATGAAAATTGACCTCTCTAGAGCTTTTCACTGCGTTGACTGGGAACTATTGTGGATGATTCTGCACAAAATTGGTAGGGGTCTGTATTGATAAATTGCATTAAAGCTTGCATTAAGACGATCTCCCTAGAAATACCCATAAATGAATATCCTACTGAATTAGTCCAAATATCCATAGGACTTAGACAAGGCTCCTCTTTGTCTCTTCTTCTATTCTCATCAGAATTGATGGTCTGTCAAGAAAATTAACAAATGCTCGAGATCGTGGACAAATCATTGGCTGCAGAATTGGAAACAAGGTATCCCTTTCACATTTGATGTTTGCAGATGATCTCCTCACAATAGGAAAATCCGATCCTTTTGAATGACAGGTGATCTTCAACATAATTACAGATTTTGGAACCGCATCAGGCCTTCTGGTGAAACAGTCAAAGTCTCTATTGATCTCGAGTGGTCCTGAAGCTACAAAGGTAATAGAGATTACCAACATCTTTGGGGTTAGATCCTCACAAATGGACGAGGGCTTCACCTACTTGGGATTTTTTCATAAGCCTAACGGATACAAAATCAAAGATTAGGATTAGTTGTTGGAAAAAATTTGAAAACGACTCTATATGTGGTCTCACCGGTGGATATCCCCGGGGGGCGTATTATTCTGGTAAAATAAGTTCTACATAGCATCCCCGAGGGGTGTATTATTCTGGTAAAATATTTTCTGCATAGCATCCCCATATACTGGATGCACATCTCAGAAGCTACCTCAAGGAGTTCTACACAAGATTAATGCAATAATCACAGGTTTCATATGCGCTGGCACACACCAAACTCAGAAATTCCATCTAATCAATTTGGACATTATAGATGGGGGCTATTGGAGACTCATTCCTTAAACTCGGTACTATTACTCAAATTTTTTCTGGAGAGCGATCATAAAAAAGGGACTTTGTAACCAAATTATAAAGATCAAATATTTTCAAAACAATGACTTCATTCACTGGATTCGAGCTGGTGCTCCAAATCCACAACACTGCTCATACACATGGTGCAGCTTCCTTCACAAAAAGCATTGGCTATTCAACAATCTAAAATAAGCATTGGCTATTCAACAATCTAAAATGGGATGTGGAAAAGGGTTCTATTGCAAAAAATCAGATTGGATCCATTATCTGGTCTAACGGGTCCTCATTTCAACACCCATGTGTTAGAACCTCTCATGCACTTTCCTTGGCTAGCTGGAGCTATCACACCCTTGCTACCAACAAAGACATCTTACTTGCCTCTGTGTGAGATCACAGTCAAGGCATTACCATACGAAGCATTGCTATAACTCCTACACCAAACGCTTTGAGGTCTCATTGGGACTTCTTACTAGGGAGCCCCCCTTACATGTTGTTAGGTCCAGCACTGCCAACAAAACCCTATCAATAATATTATAGCCTATGAATATCAATTATCCTTTCAACTTATTAATTTTCTGCCTAACAATGGTTTATATGTGATACAAGACATTGAAAACAAAAACCTCTCATCCATCACTTACACACACTAGAAAGCCGGGGAAGAGTTGTAAATCCCTTCTCATCTGATCCGAGAATGGAATTCATACGTCACTGATCTCATACTCAGGGATTGTTCTCTCCACTAAAGAATATAGATTTACTTGGTGTGGCAGATCACAACAAGATCGGGTAACAACATTTGATGCATATGAGAATCGAGATAATACATCAACCTCGCCGAAACGATATTATCTATCCTTGGCTGGTAAGAAGTTGGAAATGGATTTTACCACTCAAAATAAAATGTTTCTCTTGGCTTGTGGCACATAATAGAATATTGACTTGGGATACATTCAGAAAGTGAGGTTTCCAGGGGCCTGGATGATGCTGCTTCTGTAAATCTGAAGGAGAGGACATTAATCATCTCCTCATTCTATGTCCTTTTGCCTCTTCTGTATGGAAAAATGTGATCCAAATTACCAATCCCTCTGAATCCTGGAACCACTGTGACATCCTTTCCTGCCTTGGTTGTTGGCCTGAGGACCACCCACAACAATGAACACTGGCCTTTTTCATCATATGGAGAATTTGGATAACCAGAGATGCCCTCATTTTTGAAAATATCCCTCCCAACATATGGAAAACCAACTGCAACATTTTCACTTTCTATCTAGAATTCTCTCCTGACAAACAATTGATTCCCAAAATCCCTTCTCCTCCTAGCAACATCTGGTCTTCCTTCCTAGTAGGTTTTTTTGATGGGGCCTCTTCATTTGACTCCTGTGGATGTGGAATGGTTATCTACCTAAGTTCTGAGAGACACTACAGGTTCCATGGCACTGCGGTTCCCGGATCTAATTCTCAAGCAGAACTCCTTGCTCTCTAGGGGTCCTATTCTGTGCATCTTGGCTTAGAATCTCATCTCTTATTGTCTTTGGGGACTCCAAATCCATCATAGATTGGGCAAACAATAGAGGCTCCTTGAACTCATCAAACCTAGATACATGAAAATGTCGAATCAAATTTTTGCTCAAGGCTTTCAACTCTGTCACCATTACCCACATCTATCAAACACAGAATGGCGCAGCAGATCGATTATAAAAAAAAGTTGCAACTCAGATTATGACAAGATCTTCTACAAATATTTTGCCTCTGGTTCTCTTCAAGGAATTGAACACATTCTGATTTAATTGAATGCACCTGCTAATGAACTTAGAAACTACCATTGGAAGATGTAATAGGAATAATCCATCAAAGATATGCATATTTTTTGTTAAATGGGAAATTGTTGTATTATAATACTGGTGAAAGGTTGGATGTGGTTGGGTGTTATAATATTCAACATTTAGATAATTATATATATTTTTCAGTAATGAATTCAAAAAAAATTAAACAAATATATTTAATCATTAATTAACATAAATGTGTAATAATATTTTCTTATATCTCTGTATCTTACGAGAGATCTCATATAATATTTTAATATTTGACTTAACCGTATTCATGAACTTTTACCATATTACCATGTGTGAATTTTAACTTGAGATTAATTTTACCATATTACCATGTGTTAGTTTTTCATCTAGATTTTTTTATTGTTTTTAGGCTTGCTGCCGTAATTTTCATTCCAGTAACGAGGAAGAACTTTAAATTTTATCTATGTTTTCTATTTTGCTCCTTTGTTCTATTATAGAGTTGTTTGATGACTCAGTGAAATATGATCAAAGGTTTTATTCATTTCTAAATCAATTTATTAGTTATATTGGTTAATAAATGTAATATGAAATTTAATGATTGTAATATGAATTTTGTATTGGTGGGAAAAATATTATGGATTTAATTTATTGTTATGAGTAAATTTTATTTTAATTTATTTTATTTTTTAATTTTTCAAGTTATAATTGATTTGGTTTTTTTAGATGAAGTTAATTAAAAAAAATTAGATACTATTATTTTATTTAGTTGGCTAGTTTAAGTAATGGGAGTTGATGTGGTTTCTTATAGAAAATGTTACATATATATGAGATACATTCAAGCCATAATTAATATGTCGACTCTTTCAATATGAAGTCAATTTTAAAATGTCTATACATTACCATTGCACATATCTAGCTAACTTTTTGGATAATTTTACTTAGCTAATTCCACATGTTTAAGAATGGGAATTGATGTAGCTTCCACTTAGTTCTATAGAAGTTGTTACATATATACAAGATACATTCAACCCACATTAGGTTGTAGAACGCAACAATCCCCACATATAGAGACATGTTGGAGGGTGAGAAGAGAAGTTATATATATAGTCTCTTCTCACCCTCTAGCATGTAAGTGAGAATGAGGTGTTCTTCATGTATGATGAAGAGTCATGGTCAATATTTGACTTAAAAGGTGCAAAACATGTCACAAGTGGGGTTTGAACCCACTTTTTTGGTGAAATACACTTTTGGGGATGTTGAATTTCCACGATCTTGGGTATAGGATAGAATCTTAAAATCTCTAATGCTACCAAACCAATAATCTCAACGACACTACTTTGCACAGCAGAATATAAACAACAGTAAATCACACATGCACAAAATATAGACAACTTTTTAAAGTTTTCAACCCAATTTTGTTATATTAAACAACATATAATACAATAGTCTAGGGCTCCTGTACCAAGTATAATGGCCCTCATACATCCACCACTACAAGATACAAAGTGGGGCTTGGTTTCAGTCCATCAACGACTAATCTACCCTCAACAAGATACTCTGACCATTTGGCTGATGTAGCACGCTCTCTCAGCTCCTCTTGGTCATACCCTATACCTTTCTGGTCCTTCAGCGCCTGATTTGCAGCTTTTGCCTCTATTAATGCTCCAAGTCCATATGGACATTGAATCTTGGCTATCCAATCTGCTCCCTCGTTGTGCCTTCGTCCATCAAGGCCACAACACATTGAGACTCCTGTCGAGTTGTTCACAACTCACTTGTGAACAACTCTAAATTTTCCCACTGTTGCTCCTCAGCTACTCAGGGACTTTAGCCTACTATGGTCTTCCTGTGCTACTCCGATGAAGGCCAACATAGGGCATAGAGGGCTACAACCTATCACTGCAAGATGTTCATCTCCTACAATGAACATGGCCTAAGAGGACTGCTCATCTTTTGTTGTAGATGTCCTTCTCCACACACACGTCTCGGGCTCCACAACTGCTCCTCTGATTCGTCAACCCTTGAGCTCATTAACTGCCTCTCTCGCAACTACCTTTGTCCATCGAGGTGTTTCTCATCGAGCTCCAACTTGGACACTATCACTCTGTCCTCTAGCAGACCATAAATGCCCAATCTCGTCCACACTTGGTCTTCTCTCATGCTGCCCTCCAACAGTTCATGAGAGACCAAGTCCATGCTGTAGCATCTGCACCTAGTTAGGGCATCCCCACACTTGGGAGACCCTCAAACATGGCTACCCACAGACTCCACCAATCTTCCCTTTTCTCTGCAATAGAGGATCTATCTCACAAATCTGGGCATCAACAACTTGTCCTCTTTTAGGACACCATCAACTTATCAACCAAGGGAACATCTGCAACATTCCTTGCTGCTGTCCTCTTGCCTTCCAATCTGATGTGCCTACTGTCACCTTGGTTGCTTGGTAGGATTCCCAATAGTCCACGTGGGCTACTCCATACAACTCCTAAGGCCTCCTACAAGTAGCCCATCAACTGATCCATACTCTGGTCCACAAATCAAGGACCCAACACAAGACAATTTCTACTCCAAATATGTTGTATCACTATTGTCCTTAACTGTTTCTGGTTAGGGCACTTTGCATGCTACAAACACCCTAAAATACCGACAACTGGTCCTTAAAACAACTGTGACATATTCATAAACATACTCTACCCCTATGTTGGAATTATGGGCACTAATCAACCCACGAAAAACCCTTTGCTTGCCTTTCTTGAGGTGTTAAGGGTTATGGCCTGCACACCAGCCCCCAAGGCTTTGCGGCCTGCCTAAAACCGAGATGTTTGTCCCTCAAGACGTGCCCAAAAAGATATGAATTTCACCTTCTTTCTTGGCCTTCCTGTAGGAGAAAACCAACCCTTCAACAGTTACGAAAAGGATTCTAACCAGCCTTTCTTCCTTGCTGAAATTACCTCTCTCCTGCGGCCCAAACAAAGGTGCTTCTTTACCCTTATATGAGTTCCTTTTTGCCTTCTACGCTATCTTATGTTGCCCTCATGGATGCTAAAACAACTCTAGATCTCCTACAAAACTCAGCCTTTGCATCCTCCTTGGATCTGCTCCGCTGTCTAGAGAAAAACAGACTCAAACTGTCTCCTTCTACCACCTTCACTCAAGCTCCAAGGTTTGCGACCATCACAAAAGTATCCTCTCCAAAAATGTGAGTTTTCCTTCTTCTTTTGTTCTCCAAATCAATGAGGAAATAAGTTCCTCTCACCTCCTATATATGCACTAATGGAGTGCTCCAACGAATTCATGAAGGGTTATGTCTATTGGACGAATCCTCCTCATGCCTACAGGGCTTGACTATCCAAATACTAATGACAACTTCAAGAATCCATAACTCAAGTTCTAGAGCTTTGATTTGAGTGATCTTCGAAGCTTTGGAATCAGCTCGTCAAGATCTATCACCTCAAATTTTCTCAAGCTCAAATTCATCATGGTTTTGGCCCAAATCCCAATGTGTGAAAAACCCCAGGCTTCGGTTCCAAGCCCACAAGCCTACTTGTGGCGCTTTCACCTGCAACCCTCGAACACTAAGACTTAGATTACCTCCCAAGCTACACAAAAATAAACACTCCCTCTTAGCGAGGGCGGTACTTCGAAGACTAGGAAGTAGCCATCATCATCTGGTGACGACACTAGCCCATCTGGCATCTATTACTACAACATACCCTTTATAATGAATTTGACAATTTCGGTTGTTCCTCTGCCTCATCATATTCGAACCTGAAGATCCCAAACCTCCATAGGATTTCTCCCTCTTAGGCTATACTCCCTCTAAGCCTACACGATCTCCACTGACTCAGTCCTACAAGCACTCATCCTCCTGGATCAAATACCACTCGTGCAAATCCCACCAATCTCGGATATGCAACATCATGATCCGATGAAGATTCTAGCCTGCCAATATCCAGTCCATCACATGAAGCCTTCTTGATCAACCTGATCTCGTCCATGCCAAAGAACTGCTTGAACTATCCCAACCATCCATGACAAGACATAGGAAGTCCATGATCTACAAACTGCCACACAACATACTGAAGTGCACCAGGTTCACCATCGATCCACCAGAACTCCCAACCCATCTCATCATGTAGTTTATAGAGACCACATCTCCATGTCCTTAGTTGAACCCTCTGCTCCATGATCCAGACACCCACAAATCCCTCTGAGTTGCTTTGCTGTGCACACTCTGATTCACTGTCCCTTAAAGTATCTTAGACACACTCTAATACCATGTTGAATTTCCATGATCTTGGGTCCAGGATAGAATCTTAAAATCTTTGATGCTACCAAACCAAGAATCTCAACGATACTACTTTGCACAACGAAATATAAACAACAGTAAATCACACATGCACAAAATATAAACAAATTTTTACAGTTTTCAACCCAACTTCGTTATATTAAACAACATATAATACAACAGTCTAGGGCTCCTGTAACAAGGATAATGGCCGTCATACATCCACTAGTACAAGATACAAACTCGAGCTTGGTGTTAGTCCATCGACGGCCAATCTACCCTCAACAAGATACTCTGACCATTTGGATGATGTAGCGCGCTCTCTCGGGCCCTCTTGGTCATACCTTGTACCTTCCTAGTCCTTCAACTTCTGATATGCAACTCCTTCCTCTATTAATGCTCCAAGGCTATCTGGCCACTGAATATTGTTGATCCAATTTTTTCTCTAGTTGTGCCTTTGTCCATCAAGGCCACAACACATCGAGATTCATATCGAGCTGTTCACAGCTCCACTTGTGAACAACTCTCAATCTACCCATTGCTGCTCCTGAGCTACTCAAGGATTTCAACCCACTATGGTCTTCATGTGCTGCTCCGATGAAGACTAACATAGGTCACGAAGGGATGCCACCTATCACTGCAAGATGTCCATCTACTACAATGAACATAGGCTAGGAGGACTACCCACCTTCTATTGTAGATGTCATTCTCCACACACACGTCTTGGGCTCCATAAATTCTCCTCTGGTTGATCAAGCCTTGAGCTCATCAACTGCCTCTCTCACAACTACCTTTGTCCATCGAGGTGTTTCTCATCAAGCTCCAACTTGGACAATATCACGCTGTCCTCCAGTAGACTATAAGTGGCCAATCTCATCCACACTTGGTCTTCTCTCACGCTGCCCTCCAAAAGTCCGTGAGATACCAAGTCCACACTGTAGCATCTGCACCTAGTTAGGGAATCCCCACACTTGGGACACCCTCACACATGGCTGCCCATAGACTCCACCAATCCACCCTTAGCTATGTAATTGCACAAATTTGGGCATCAACAACTTTTCCTCTCCTAGGACACCATCAACTCATCAACCAAGGGAACATCTGCAACACTCCTTGTTGCTGTTCTCTTACCTTCCAATTTGATGTGCCTGCTGTCACCTTGGCTGCTTCATAGGATTCCTAGCAGTCCACGTGGGCTCCTCCAAGAAACTCCTAAGGCCTCATATAGGCAACCCATCAACTGATCCATACTCTGGTCCACAAATCAAGGACCTAATACAAGGCAATTTCTTCTCCAAATATGTTGTATCACTGTTGTCCTTAGCTATTTCTGGTTAGGGCACTTTGCATGATGCAAACATCCTAAAATACCCATAATCAGTCCTTAAATCAACTGCGACATCCATTCACAAACATACTCTACCCCTATGTTGGAATTATGGGCACTAATTAACCCTAAAACAACCCTTCACTTGCCTTTCTTGAGGTGTTAAAGCTTGTGGCCTTTCACACCAGCCCTCAAGGCTTTGTAGCCTACCTAAAACAAAGATTTTTGTCCCTCAAGACGTGCCCAAACATATCTACATTTCACCTTTCTTGCTTGGCCTGCCCATGGGAGAAAACTAGCCCTTCAACAATTACGAAAATGATTCTAACCAACCCTTCTTCCTCGCTGAAATTACATCTCTCCTGTGACCCAAGCAGAGGTGATTCTTTACCCTTCTACGAGCTCCTTTCTACCTTCTAAGCTGTCTTATGTTGCCCTCATGGATGCTAAAACAACTCCATATCTCCTACACAACTCGGCCTCGGCATCCTCCTTGAATCTATTTGGATGTCTAGAGAAAAAAAAAAACCCAAACTGTCTCCTTCTCTCACCTTCGCTCAAGCTCCAAGGTCTACGACCATCACAAAAGTATCATCTCCAAAAATTCAAGTGTTCCTTCTTCTCGTGTTCTCCAAATCGATGAGGAAATAACCTCCTCTCACCTCCTCTATATACGCTAATGGATGACTCCAAATAATTCATGAAGGGTCATGTCTATTGGATGAATCTTCCTCAAGCGTACATGACTTGACTGTCCAAATACTAATGACAACTTAAAAAATTCATAACTCAAGCTCTAGAGCTCCGATTTGAGTGGTCTTCAAAGTGTTGGAATTGGCTTGCCAAGCTCTATCACCTCAAATTTTCTTAAGCTCAAATTCATCATGGTTTTGGCCCAAATTCTAATTGGTGCAAAAACCCAAGCTTGGGTTCCAAGCCCACAAGCCTACTTGTGGCACTTTCACCTCCAACCTTCGAACACTAGGGTTTGGAGTACCTACCAAGCTACACAAAAATCAACAGGGGAAACCAAGGTAAACTAGATTTTGTAGAATCTATAGGCTTTGTTAACTCAGTGTTCAAGGTCTTTACCTAGAGAAAACCGTATTTTGTAGAAGCTTGAGGCATTTTCAACTTAGTGTTCAAGGTTGTTACAACAATATACTCATTAAGAGATTGAAATCTCACTCGTGGGAATTAAACTTGAGTGGGAAGGATTAAAATTCTTCTCACAACCACTTGGGCTAGACCCCAAATTTTCTCAAGCTCAAATTCATCATGGTTTGGCCCAAATCCCAATGTGTGAAAAACCCCAGGCTTGGGTTCCAAGCCCACAAGCCTACTTGTGGCGCTTTCACCTCCAACCCTTGAACACTAGGACTTGGATTACCTCCCAAGCTACACAAAAATCAACACTCCCTCTTAGCGAGGGCGGTACTTCGAAGACTAGGAAGTAGCCATCATCATCTGGTGACGACACTAGCCCATCTGGCATCTATTACTGCAACATACCCTTTATAATGAATTTGACAATTTCAGTTGTTCCTCTGCCTCATCATATTCGAACCTGAAGATCCCAAACCTCCATAGGATCTCTTAGGCTATACTCCCTCTAAGCCTACACGATCTCCACTGACTTAGTCCTACAAGCACTCATCCTCCTGGATCAAATACCACTCGTGCAAATCCCACCAATCTCGGATATGCAACATCATGATCCGATGAAGATTCTAGCCTGCCAATATCCAGTCCATCACATGAAGCCTTCTTGATCAACCTGATCTCGTCAATGGAAAGAACTACTTGAACTATCCCAACCATCCATGACAAGACATAGGAAGTCCATGATCTACAAACTGCCACACAACATACTGAAGTGCACCAGGTTCACCATCGATCCACCAGAACTCCCAACCCATCTCATCATGTAGTCTATCAAGACCACATCTCCATGTCCTTAGCTGAACCCTCTACTCCATGATCCAGACACCCACAAATTCCTCTGAGTTGCTTTGCTGTGCACACTCTGATTCACTGTCCCTTAAAGTATCTCAGACACGCTCTAATACCATGTTGAATTTACACGATCTTGGGTCTAGGATAGAATCTTAAAGTCTCTGATGCTACCAAACCAAGAATCTCAATGATACTACTTTGCACAACGGAATATAAACAACAGTAAATCACACATACACAAAATATAGACAAATTTTTACAGTTTTCAACCCAACTTCGTTATATTAAACAACATATAATACAACAGTCTAGGGCTCCTGTAACAAGGATAATGGCCGTCACACATCCACTAGTACAAGATATAAACTCGAGCTTGGTGTTAGTCCATTGACGACCAATCTACCCTCAACAAGATACTCTGACCATTTGGATGATGTAGCGCACTCTCTCGGGCCCTCTTGGTCATACCTTGTACCTTCCTGGTCCTTCAACTTCTGATATGCAACTCCTTCCTCTATTAATGCTCCAAGGCTATCTGGCCACTGAATATTGGTGATCCAATTTTTTCTCTAGTTGTGCCTTTTTCCATCAAGGCCACAACACATCAAGATTCATATCGAGCTGTTCACAACTCCACTTGTGAACAACTCTCAATCTACCCATTGCTGCTTCTGAGCTACTCAAGGACTTCAACCCACTATGGTATTCATGTGCTGCTCCGATGAAGACCAACATAGGTCACGAAGGGATGCCACCTATCACTACAAGATGTCCATCTACTACAATGAACATAGGTTAGGAGGACTACCCACCTTCTGCTGTAGATGTCATTCTCCACACACACGTCTCGGGCTCCATAAATTCTCCTCTGGTTGATCAAGCCTTGAGCTCATCAACTGCCTCTCTCACAACTACCTTTGTCCATTGAGGTGTTTCTCATCGGGCTCCAACTTGGACAATATCACGCTGTCCTCCAGTAGACTGTAAGTGGCCAATCTCATCCACACTTGGTATTCTCTCACGCTGCCCTCCAAAAGTTCGTGAGATACCAAGTCCACACTGTAGCATCTGCACCTAGTTAGGGAATCCCCACACTTGGGACACCCTCACACATGGCTGCCCATAGACTCCACCAATCCACCCTTAGCTCTGCAATTGCACAAATTTGGGCATCAACAAATTTTCCTCTCCTAGGACACCATCAACTCATCAACCAAGGGAACATCTGCAACACTCCTTGTTGCTGTTCCCTTACCTTCCAATTTGATGTGCCTGATGTCACCTTGGCTTCTTCGTAGGATTCCTAGCAATCCACATGGGCTCCTCCAAGAAACTCCTAAGGCCTCATATAGGCAACCCATCAACTGATCCATACTCTAGTCCACAAATCAAGGACCCAATACAAGGCAATTTCTTCTCCAAATATGTTGTATCACTGTTGTCCTTAGCTATTTCTGGTTAGGGCACTTTGCATGATGCAAACACCCTAAAATACCCATAATCAGTCCTTAAGTCAACTGCGACATCCATTCACAAACATACTCTACCCCTATGTTGGAATTATGGGCACTAATTAGCCCTCAAGCAACCCTTCACTTGCCTTTCTTGAGGTGTTAAAGCCTGTAGCTTGTCACACCAGCCCTCAAGGCTTTGTGGCCTACCTAAAACAAAGATTTTTGTCCCTCAAGATGTGCCCAAACATATCTGCATTTCACCTTTCTTGCTTGGCCAGACCATGGGAGAAAACTAGCCCTTCAACAATTACGAAAATGATTCTAACCAACCCTTCTTCCTTGCTGAAATTACATCTCTCCTGTGACCCAAGCAGAGGTGATTCTTTACCCTTCTACAAGCTCCTTTCTACCTTCTACGCTGTCTTATGTTGCCCTCATGGATGCTAAAACAACTCCATATCTCCTACACAACTCGGCCTCTGCATCCTCCTTGAATCTATTTGGATGTCTAGAGAAAAAAAAACCCAAACTGTCTCCTTCTCTCACCTTCGCTCAAGCTCCAAGGTCTACGACCATCACAAAAGTATCATCTCCAAAAATTCAAGTGTTCCTTCTTCTAGTGTTCTCCAAATCGACGAGGAAATAACCTCCTCTCACCTCCTCTATATACGCTAATGGATGACTCCAAATAATTCATGAAGGGTCATGTCTATTGGATGAATCTTCCTCAAGCATACATGACTTGACTGTCCAAATACTAATGACAACTTAAAAAATTCATAACTCAAGTTCTAGAGCTCCGATTTGAGTGGTCTTCAAAGTGTTGGAATTGGCTTGCCAAGCTCTATCACCTCAAATTTTCTTAAGCTCAAATTCATCATGGTTTTGGCCCAAATCCTGATTGGTGCAAAAACCCAAGCTTGGGTTCCAAGCCCACAAGCCTACTTATGGCACTTTCATCTCCAACCTTCGAACACTAGGGTTTGGAGTACCTACCAAGCTACACAAAATTCAATAGGGGAAACCAAGGTAAACTAGATTTTGTAGAAGCTATAGGCTTTGTTAACTCAGTGTTCAAGGTCTTTACCTAGAGAAAACCGTATTTTGTAGAAGCTTGAGGCATTTTCAACTTAGTGTTCAAGGTTGTTACAACAATATACTCATTAAGAGATTGAAATCTCACTCGTGGGAATTAAACTTGAGTGGGAAGGATTAAAATTCTTCTCACAACCACTTGGGCTAGACCTAAGCAATAGTGGGATTTAAACCTATGCGGGGAGGATAAAAAATTCTCCTCCTAATCACCCAAGCTAGACCTAATTGACACACACACACACACACACACACACACACACACACACACACACACACATTTGCTTAATACCCATTTATTTGTTTTGGGAAGGCCCATTTGAGTATAATCCATATAAATATAGGTCTATCTCTCACTCTCTCTCTCTCTCTCTCACACACACACACACACACACACACACACACACACACACAAAACCAATGTCCTCATTCTTAAGAAAATATGAGAGAACCAACAAAATGACAAACATATTGATAATATGACAAACTAAAAAAAGTGCCAATTATTGGTGTTGGAGATGCAACATCAGAAAAAAGTCCGAAGGTTAATGGAATGTAAGAATTAAAGCATACACCGTCAATTCAAAAAATCAATTATTTCCTATAGGCATTCATCCAATTAAATAGTAAAATGGGAGAATACTGTCACATATTGCATAATAGAAAAGACCCTTGTTGATGTATACAACCTTAATATGACCTCCAATTCCAAGAAACAACTATGTATGTGCTGTAGGGTAGGTGTATGGACCCAATCCTTCATCATTCGTTCTGTACTAACTTGTGAAAGAATTCCCATGGCCTATATAACCGTCAACAATGTCCATAATCGACTAGCTGTTAGATAGGAACATAAATAGAAATTTGGGAAATTAATTACAACGACTATAATATCTCAACCATATATCTTAACGAAAATAATTAATTGGAGGGTATAAGTTTCATGGCTATTTTGTTTAGTAAGAGAATGAAAAATATTGATTCTCCACAAAATTAACCTTCAACTATTTGCCTTTTCCATAACAAACCACTAAAGCATATCTAAGAATAAGAAGACCATCACACATATATTACACAACAATAAATTATTGATCATAAACAAAAAAAATTATCACATTGAACACAAAAGTTTTACCTTGAAAACCCAAGCATGAAAACAATCATTCAATGGTTTCTTAGCTCTCATTTCAACAATATTAGGTTAAAATGGTGGGGGGAGGCATTAGGGATCATGGCTTTATATCCATTCAGCAATTCCTAGAAAAAAAATCCTTTAAGAGTCAAGTTACACGAAGATATAGGAGAATGTGGGAGACATTGAACTTTCATTTCCCATTCCTCTCTCTCTTTATCTCTCCTACTTCCCATTTTTCTTTTCTTTTGTCTCATTTAATTTTTAACATTTCCATTGTACTTTATTAATTTCCTAGCCTCATTAATTCCTAAATTGAACTCAGGTACTTATTCTTGCATCCATTATGTTGCATTCAGATCCACTTCAGATCACACCTCCCCATTGAGTGGCTTTTGGTCTCCAAAATATCAAAGGAAACCAATCTAGATAAATGTATGTTCAATTCACTTATTTAGAACATGGCTTTAACTCTAGTTCCTAGCTACATATTTCACTCTAGATTTGGATTGCAACTATGGCTACTATCTCTATTTATAGTTATGGATCTATGCATTAATTCATTCAATGTGCAAGTCTCTTGCATTCTCAAACTTGGATATTGTTTATCTTGGTATCCAATGAAGGCTAATTAAAATTTTGGTCTATTTTTTGTTCAATGTGATCTTAATAGTTATGCCATCATACAACCCCATGGAGGAAAATGTGGGTTTCCTTATTTTGTTAGGATCAATTTCTTCACGTTGTGGAAAAAATGATTTACATTAAACTCAATAATATTTAGATTATGCAGTTTATCAATCATAATTCCTCCATTCCTCTACTTAACAAGTGACATGCATAACTCTATTTAAGCAATGTGTGAGTGCCTCACTTTTTCACTTTCTATCACCATGGGTAAGGAACCATATGCATTCAATGTAGTTTTACATGCCCCAACATGTTGGTTATAGGATATTTTGAACATTGGTAAGTTGGTTGATTTGATGATGAGACATTATTTCACTAGATTGCAAGGACAAAATTTGATCATTACATTGTTGAGATCCTTCTTTTCTCTCTCTTGCTTGCAGTAAAAAGCTACTTACTTCATCACTGATGTTGATCTCTTGTGCTACTACAACCCCTTGAAAAATTATTCTCCTTGTCTTGGATATGTAGGGAAATCATCATCCTTTTCATTCTTCATACTCTACACTCTTCTATTGGCTGTATGGTTCTTGGGGTGAAGCTTTGGATTATGTTTCCAACACTTTGCTTCTAATGGCCACTCAAATGGTAGTGTTTGAAAAATTCATAGGCACTATTGTATGGAATACTTGACATATTCCTCTTGTCCCGATGTCTCTAAATTTGTTTTGGGTTTTGAGAAGTCTTCTTTCCACTCCTCCTCTAAAAGCAATCTAGTTTGTGACATGGGGATTTATTCTCCCAACAAGATGTGTTGAGAGGGTCTTTCTTCTTGCAAAAGAAACATACTTTATCTTACCAATATTTGGCATTTCTATGACCTTTCTTCTTGTAATAGTTACAAATAAGGGATGTTTTATGTACTACACACCTCTTCTTCTTTGTATTTTTCTTCCTGTTATTCTTCTTGACACTTCTTCTAAGTGTTGGTGTAGACTATGCATTTACAATTTATTCACTGTTTCCCTTCTGCAATCCACTAATAGGAGGATGGAGTGGTTGTGTATTTCTACCCTCATTCATTTTTTCTATTTCTTCTCATGAATAGACTAGATTTGCAATGCCTTTTTCCTTGACAAATGTGATCTTATTTTTTGTTGCCTTTTCCTTTCTACCATCAAAACTTAGGCCTTCATTCTTGACCCTTGATTGAAATACAATAGGGATTAGGACGCCTTTTCTTCTCTTTCCTATCCATTTTACATCATAAACCATCCTTCTTAACAATTTCAACCAATGGGTCTATTATACTTTTCAAATTCACTGAAATTCTCTTGAGAAATTCCTAAGGAAGGTGAGTTTACTAGAGTTGTATTAGTCATGGTGCTAACCATGATAGTGGAAATTGAAGGTGGATTTGCTTCCTTGGCTTCTTATAAATTTTCTTGTAGCTTTGCTAATGCTTCTTCCTTCTTCTCCAACTCTAGTTGTAGTTGAGCCATCATATAAGTGATCTTTTTCTCCTTCCATCTATCCATATGGATAAATTCCCCCCCTAATTGCAAAAGTTTCACTTTTCTTTTGTCCCACTCTACCTTTGAATTCCTTAAATTCCTCCTTTAATGATGCCATCCATTTGGAAAAGGTTCCAAGTTTCTTTTCAGTTTTTTGTCATCATTGAGTCAAACATTTGGACCTTCTACTTCTAATTCTCCTCTTTCTCTTGATGCTATACATTAATTCCTTGCAGGTCTTGTAACCTTTATATTTTTACTTTACCTAAGATTGGTTCGTGTTCTCTTCAAAGTTCTAATAGTTGTGTCACAAATAATGGATTCAATTACTTTGATATGATATGATTAATAAATGAAACACATATAGCCTACTCACTTCATGAACGCAAATACTTTGTATAGTTCACTTTCTATTCTTTGTTCTTAGTCTTGGATAGAGACACCAAATTTTAATATTCCTACAAGGCTTTTGTTCTAGTTATAGTTTTGAGTGAAATTACTTTGCAACATTACTCAAGATTAGTGAGGTGGATTGTTCTCTTGTATATCTTGCACACAAGAAATTGCTAGAAAACAATCATTAATAATCAAGACTCTGCAATTATCACTAAGAAATTTATCTTTGATGCAATCCCTTTGTACATTGATATGAAATTGAGCTACATCTCTCAAATTGCTTGAGGTGGAGATACCATCATGGTATTATATGTGGTTCATTGGTCTCAATGGTTCTTGATTGAAATAAGGTAATGGATATTTTCTCCCATGTTTAAATGGTAGCCACACTAGCTAGACATTAATCATTGAACTAAAAAAAAACTAAGTCATAGTGGGGTTACTTAAACCTATATATGTTCATGTAATATGGTCCAACAACTAAGACATATATATGTACTAATCTAATTATGAAAAAAAATAATATGTTCTAGCATCAACAAGAACGACATCACTTTTCTTAATGGTGACATTTACCCACTCTCCAACAACAATATAATTAATTACTCGATCAATAAAATCAAACTAACAAGTACAACATATTGCTTTAACTAGTAAGAATAGGAATTTTGTGGTTACAAGGTGGTATTTCTCTGTCAAGATATGTGTTTAAATATGCTAGGATGGGGCCAATAACTACCAAATCATTTTCTTCCTCTAAAACTCAACAATTGACATAGTATTGCCCATATATTTGTTTGATATGATTAGTTTTGTATTATGGATCTTTTGCTTAGTGTCATTCACATGAGTATAATCCAACTCAATACAAGTAATGGATATGTATATATTGATGGATCTAACTTTTAATGCAAGGTGAGAAACAACAAAGTGTTGATTAATAAGACAAACTCATAAAAGAACCACTAGTGGAGATACAACATTAACAAAATGAAAGTCTAAATATTGATGGAATGTGAGAATTAAAGCATATGATGCCAATTCAATAATTAATTTTTTTCCTAATGGTATTCATCAACCCGTCAATTAAAGGAGAGGAGACTCCCATGTATTTCATAGCAGAAGATGCTCCTGTTGATGTGTAGACCCTCAAAATATAGGAAATGACTATGGATGGGCCCCAGAAGAGAGATATAATCTCAATCCTTCATCAATTGATGTGTACATGCTTATTAAAGAATGCCAATGGGTTGTTTAAGTGCCAATAGTCTTCATAATCCACTACTTATTATATAGGTGCATAAATAGAAATTTGGGTAATTAATTGCAACAACTATAACAATGCGACCATAGATCTTAGTGAAAGAAATTGATTGGATGGTCTAAGTTTCATGACTCTTGTGTTTAGCAAGATAATGGGAAAATGTTGATTCTCAACCTATTTAGCCACCAACAATTGATATTTTTCATAGAAAACCATTAAATCACAACTAACAATAACAAGACCATCACACTTATATCACATAACAATAAAATACTCGTAGTAGGAAAAGCAATCATCATAATGAACATAGAGATTCACCCCGGAAACCCAAATGGGAAAACCAACATTCAATGTTTGCTTGAATTTCAATTCAACAATCTTAGGTTACAATGCAATTTATGGCTCTATGGCCATTCAATAATTTACATAGCTTCTTCTTTGCATTCTCTTTTACTAGCCAAAGGCCCCTTGAGTGTCAAGTTACAAGAAGATATAGGAGCGATGGGGGTAATGGGAAGAGAAAGAGACTAACCTTTCATTTCCCATTCCTTTTTGTCTTTCCCTCTCATATTTTAATTTTTCCACATAATTTAATTATTTGTTTTTCCTATCTTTTGTCTCATTTAATTTTTAACACTTGCATTATATTATATTATTTTCATACCCTCACTAATTGCCTAATTGCACTTAGGTATTGAGTCTTACAACCATTATCTTGTGTTTGGACCCATTTTGGATAACTAAGGGGGATTTTGATATAATCAAGTGTGCATGGAATATGAAACACATGAACATATTTTGTCTAATGTGGTACTCCTCACTAGGTACTTACAAGGGCTTACAAGTAGGTGACCCGATTTGTAGTCCATGTTTGTATACTTCTTATTTGTAGGTTTCACTATTTAACAATAGATCTCTATGTTTATACACATTGGAATACATCTCTTCCCTAAAAAATATTTGTCTAAAAATATAGTGCATGTCGGCATATGATAGTGTTATGATACCCTGTGTACTGTATTTTTATAGTAGAAATAGGGATATAAGAGAAATAATCAGAAGAAATATAAACCATGGAAAGTAAAATAGAAAGATCAAGTGTATTGAACCTATAGAATGTCAACCCTTATATTGATAATCCGAAAAAGAATAATGTTCATGGGCCCCTTCAAAAGGGAGATCTCTAAATGAGTAGAGCTCTAATACAATGATAATGACTTAACAAAAAATTACATAGCTTCCCATCTCTATAAATAGTTTCTCACTACCCAAACCTTAACCACTAGTGTTTCTACATCAATGAGAAGCAACTACCTAGTAGGAATTTTACATAATGATGAATCCTTTACATTAATTAACAACACACCAACTTCCTAGTAGACCTTGTTGAAAGAGGATGATCTCGTACTTAATCGTTTAACTACTAAGTACCCTTAAGTAAAAAGGTTAGGGTAAGACCCTAAGAATTATATGTAGTGCAACAAAAATGGTGAGCTTGAAATTAAGCCACAATAATTGCAAGATGATGCTACAAAATGGTTGGAATGCTTTGGTATCAACCAAAATAGTAGTTTTAAGTTTAGGAATTTCATATGCATGAATGTGTGTTGAAGGTGTATGTCATTAAAGTTCATGTATATGGCTTAGGATATGGAGTCTTTAGTAAAAGTGGTCTAGCTTATTTGTGCTATATTAGGTATCCACGCTCACCTCTCCTATATATAGATGCAATTATGGATGGTGCATTTTGGTTACAACATGTTCTTTTTATTATTATTCCATGTATTGGTGTTCTTGCATGGATGTGGTGATATAACTTCTTAGTCTCGCTGTGAAAGTGGTAGACTCTAGTGAAATATAATAACATTTCATAAATTCATAGTTTTATTTTTTGCCTCATCATACCATGGGGGAACATGGTTTTTTTTTTTTCAAGTGATGTCATTTCTCAAGTCAGCTTGTACTATTGGGAAACTAGCTAAGATAAAATCTTACACATCCCCAACCATACTTAACATCTTTCATTGTACACCTTCACTCCATCCCATCCATAAAAAAAGACTTTCCCCTTTTATGTTTGACTTATCAAAGATCACAAATAGGGTATGAATGAGGAAAATCCACTTTCCCCTTTCATGCTTGACTTATCAAAGATCACAAAAAATGTACAGATGAAGAATAACCTAAGTCAATAAAGTCAAAAAGGCTAAGAGGTGGAGAGAAAATAAAGTTAAAGGCTAGTAAAATGTAAATATTGAGTGAATAGGCCATTTCCCTGTTGGAAATACTGAGAGGGTAGTGAATCAATATTTCCCTTAATTTTCATAATTGGTTAGTTAATCCTTTATATATTTACAGAATTTAAAAAAACATGAAACATCATCATATCACATGATCAATACACAACATATTTCTATCCACAAATGCTTCATTATGTATGGTTTACATACAAATTTACTAGACGAACTGGAAGGAAGTACAAGACTCCCCAAAGGTTTTACTAGTAAGGCTAGAGGGAAGCAATTGCTCCCTAAGTAAGTTTGGGCTTCTGTACCAAGGATAATGACCCAACTACAATCCACCACTTCAACTGATGCTACTGTCCACTATCACTCTTGTTGATACTACTGCTACAATTCACTCCTACCACTGTTCATTGTCACTCCTACTATTACTGTTGTTGCTACCACAATACACTATCACTTCCATTTGCTACCACTACTTCTACTACTATCCACTCTCACTACCACTTCCGTTGCTACCACTTTCCACTCTCACTTTACCACTGCTGTTACCATAGGCCTGGAATCTATAACTAATCACATGTCACAACTGAAAACATCCTCAATACTCTCATTGTTCAAACTCTGGCAATGTCATCATATGGAACTGTCACAACATCATTGTCAAAGAGACATTGTCACAACATCATTGTTAAAGAGAGACTACTACAACATCATTGTCAACATCACTATCACTATCATAAAGATAATGTCACACTGCCATTGACTTTAGGGTTACTTTTATGTAACAATATTCATTGTTATGTCAAAGTCAATGCCATATCTCCAAGTGACTGTCATACATATTCAAGTCATTGTCATATCGAACATTGTCTCACTGTTAGAACCATACAAGGCCACTGCCATATCACTACTATACAACATGTCACTTCCATATAAGGTTTTTGCCATATCAAGGGTTATTGTCATAACAAGGTTCTCTGTCATATACTTTCATGAAGATTAAAGGCACTATCATGTAGATCAAGGGAACTATCATACAATATCATTGTCATATAGGAACATATTAGTCATACTTGTTGGGTCGTGTTATATTCTTTCCACGACTAGCCCCAGTAGTTAAACTGGGGGGTTTGAGGGGGGGTAGAGCCCCCCCTTGTTGCGTAGCGGGGAGTTTGAGGGGGGCAATTAGCCCCCCTCTATGGGGTCCCCCGGGGAATTTTTTTTTTTGGACCCATGGTTTTGCGCATGGTTTTCGCACATGGTTTTGGGTGTGATGGTTTTTGGTCCATGGTGATGGATGCTTCAGCATGTATATATATGTATTGTAACATTGAAAGGAATATAATGAAAAAATCATTCTGGTAGTCCCGGTTTTGGGATCCAGGGGAAAATATATATGTATATTTGTTTTATGTGTTATGCTCTCGCCATTGTTTATTTTCTATGTTTAGAATTCATATACAGGCAATTTATGTACGAGGATAAAACCTACATTTGGTATCAGAGCTATTTTGTCTTCAAGGGGACGCCTTTCTTGTTGAGGGGTTTTGCTTGGGCCTATGGTAGACCTTGTTCAGTGGGAGATCTGCAGGATCGATTATGGTGGTGAAAGAAGATGGCGAGCGGTGGAAA
The DNA here is from genome assembly GCA_000404065.3 of Pinus taeda. Lineage (NCBI taxonomy): Eukaryota > Viridiplantae > Streptophyta > Pinopsida > Pinales > Pinaceae > Pinus > Pinus taeda. Next base: position 97,849 of record APFE031603359.1, on the reverse strand, counting down.
GATAGAGATCAAGAAATTTAATGGTCAAAGTTTTGAGTTGTGGAAAGTCAAGATGGAGGATTTGTTGGTGGATAAAGATCAGTGGATCACAGTAGATCTGGGTACTAAACCAACGAGAGTGTCCGATGAAGAATGGAAGAAGTTGGATCAGAAGGCAAAAAGCACCATACGATTGTGTGTCTCAGATTCAGTATTTCTGAATGTATCAGGGGAAGCTACGGAAAAGGATTTGTGGGACAAGTTAGGGACTTTGTACCAATCTAAGTCTTTGGTGAATAAACTGTTCCTACAGAAAAAGTTGTATAACCTGAGGATGAAAGATGAAGACTCGGTGATAGAGAAACTGAACACATTTAATATTGTGGTAAGTCAATTATTATATATTGATATTAATATTTTAGATGAAGATAAGTGCATCATTTTGTTGTGTTCTCTACTAGATTCATGGGATAGTCTGGTTATTGCAATAGGTAGCAATGCAACTGCCTTGCAGTTTGATGAAATAGTCTCATCCTTACTGACGGAGGAGATGAGTCAGAAAAATATGGAGAGCCAGAATGGTGATGCCTTGTCTATACAAGGACGTTCCGAGAATAGAAACAAAAATGAGGTACCGAGTGGGAGATCTAAATCTAGAGGGAGATCTAAATCTCTAGGAAACCTTTAAAGGTGTGCTAGAAATGTGAAAAGGAAGGGCACTACAAAGGGACTGTAAATCTAAATCTCCTGAGAAAGGAAAGGGATCTGATGATGGTCCTTCTATAGAGGCGAAAACCACCTCAGATGAAGGTGGGAATGTGTACTTGGCTTCTTCTTCAAGTACACATGTAGATCATGAGGCATGGTTGATTAACTCAGGTGCATCCCTTCACTTCACTCCCCATAGAGAGTGGTTTTGCAAGTATGAGAAATATGATGGCGATGTCTTCTTGGGGGATGATAGGAAGGCTAGAATCGTTGGTTGCGGAAAAGTCAAGTTGAAGTTGCAAGGTGGAAGGATTAGAACACTTCCGGGTGTTCTTCATATTCTTGCATTAGCCAAAAATATGATTTTTGTAAGCAAGATGGATGATGCAGGTGTGAAAATAGTGTTCAAGAAATATACCTGCAAGATGGTTCGGGGAGAATTGGTATTTTCAGATTGGAACTATGTACAAGATGCAAGGTAGCATTGTTATTGATGGGTGCAATAGTTCTGTGGTTCCTAAAAGTGGAGCAGAAAATCTAGCGGTCTTTGGAGAAAAGACCATGCTATGGCATCAAAGGCTTGGACATATTGGAGAGAAGGGCCTTCGAATACTTCATGGTAAAGGTATGGTATAAGGTATGACTAATAGCTCTTTGGATTTTGATTGTTGTGAAAATTGTGTCTATGGGAAGCAGAATCAGGTGAGTTTCCCCTTTGGTGGTAAGAGGGTGAAACAAATATTAGAGCTTGTGCACAATGATGTGTATGGATCTATGAAGGTTCCATCACTGGATAAGTCTATGTACTATGTATCATTTATAGATTACTTCTCAAGGAATACATGGATATATTTCCCCAAGAAGAAATCTGAAGTCTTTTATAGGTTTAAAGAATTTAAGGCTCCGGTGGAAAACCAGACAAAGAAAAAGATAAAGGTGCTAAGGACAGATAACGATGGAGAGTTTTGCAAGAAGAAATTTGAAGAATTCTGTAAGAAGTGTGGTATATAACGGTAGAAGACTACTCCATACACACTTGAGAAAAATGGAGTTGTAGAAAGAATGAACAAGACATTGATGGAAACAGCAAGAAGGATGCTCAGTGGTGTTGGGTTAGGACAAGAATTCTGGGCAGAGGCGGTGGAGACAACATGTGACTTCGTCAAAAGATCACTATCATCAATGTTGGAGGATAAGGCTCCACAAGAGGTATGGACTAGTAAGAAACCCTCTCTTTCACATCTGAGGGTATTTGGATGTGATGCATATGTACATGTTCCAAAGGAAAAAAGAACAAAGTTGGATAGTAAATCTGAAAAGTGCATCTTTATTGGGCATAAGGTTGGTTTAAAAGGCTATAAGCTTTGGAACCCAACAACAAGGAAAGTTGTGTACAATCGATGGTGCTTAGAGAGGTGAAAGATGTTATTAAACACGAAGTCCCATCAAAGGAACCTGAGAAGATATAGTTTGAGCTTAAGGAGGAGGAATCAGACTCTACAGTAGAAGAGGAATCAAAAGACGGAGAGCCACAAACTCCAGTTGTGAGAAGATCGGTTAAAGAAAGAAGGTAGTCAGAAAGGTATAGTCCATCTGATTTCTGTTCAAATTTTGATTTATCTATTATTGATGATGATCCCAAAACTGTGAAGGAAGCAGTAGATTGAGAGGATGGCAAACTATGGAAAGAGGCCATGGTTAATGACATGGCATCTTTGCAAAAAAATGAGGCTTTGGATCTGGTGGAGTTGTCGGCTGGAAGGAAACCCATTGGTAGCAAATGGGTGTTCAAGAGGAAGATGAATGTAGAAGGAAGGGTGGAGAAATAAAAATCCCGGTTGGTAGAAAAAGGTTATTCCCATGTGCTGGGAATTGATTTTTATGATTTTTTTCTCCTGTTGCCAAGGTAGCTTCTATTAGATTACTTTTATATGTTGCTTCTGCTTTTAATTTTGAGGTAGAACAGATGGATGTGAAGACAACATTTCTTCACGGGGATCTGGAAGAAGAGATCTACATGAAGCAACTTGAAGGCTTTGCGGTGAAGGGTAAGAAAGAACTAGTATGCAAGTTAAAAAAGTCTTTGTATGGGTTAAAACAGTCACCAAGGATGTGGTATTAGAGATTTGACCATGTTATTTATCTGATCTTGTATGTGGATGATATGTTGTTGGTTGGAAATGACAAAGAAATTATCCAAGATTTGAAGACCCAATTGTCCTCCAAATTCGACTTGAAAGATCTTGGTGTTACAAACTATATTTTGGGCATGGAAATTAAAAGAGATCGGGAAAAGAGGAAGCTCAGGTTAAACCAGAGGAAGTATGTCGAGACAATACTGTAGAGGTTTAATATGCAGGATAGTAAACTGGTGAAGGTTCTTATTCCTGTAGGTGTAAAGTTATCTGCTGAATAGTGTCCTAAGACACAAGAAGAGGAAGAGGACATGTCTCATGTTCCATATGCAAGTGCAGATGTGTTATAGACATATCTGGGCATTGCAACCCCAATCACATATGTCGATAAACCAAGGGCTCTTAAACCCCTAAAAGTGTTGTTTCACACCCTAAAGGATCATGGTCAACTGATTACATCATTTCCCAGAAGTTCTCCCTGAAAAACCACTCAGAACTGGTCAAAATTGGACCATACAGACTGCTCCATGCTGAGGGTGCGATGCATACTGACTGTAACATTGGCAAGGTGCGATGCATACTGAAAGATCCTTCTGTAGGGTGCGATGGGTGAGAGTAGACAAATGGTAGAGATAGTTTGCTAAGTGGAAACCTAGATAATCTTCTAGAAACTTCTCATATGACACTTTCCTCTCTAAATTCTCCCAGGGATGAGTAAGAGATCATGAAATCTCCAAGTGGAACCAAGAACTGTCAGTGAAATGGCACTAATAAAAAACCTAGAAGCTAACTCACCCCTCTGCAAATATCTATAAATGGATCCCTCATCCCAGAGATCTAGAGGTTGGAATTTTGTAATTTGTAAGGTAGTGCTATTGGTTTCTCTTTGAGACATTGTATTGTTGGGTGATCTTGCTTTTCATGAGGTGAAGAGGGCTTTCATGCTGGGAGGATGATGCTAGATTAGATAGCTAGGTTGTAATCCTCTCTTCTACTTCTACTAGCAATAAAGTTATTTGAGTTTTCCTCCATAGACTTGTGTACTTGTAAATCTTGTAATGGTGAACACAACTGTATGGTTAATGTACTTCTGATTCTGCATTGTTTATGGTATTATAGATCTCTATGCTTTGATGGTTTTCTGTTGCTTTGTCTCTACAGGTGTTCTTTAAAGCGGGAAAAGTGAGAAAGGAGTGGCAAGCTCTACAAAGCAGAGAGGAAACAAGTAAGAAGCCAAGCAAAATATTGAGGTTGGTTCTCTCTGCTTCTCTCTTATCTATCATCCATAAAGGAAAACACAAGTTACTTTGAATTGTTTGTTTCTAAGATAGCTACCCGTCTTAGTGGGACTAGCAGATCAAATAGACACATTTTTCCTGGGAAAAAAATGGCGACTCCACTGGGGAGAAAATAGTTTGTTTGTTTGTTACTGTTGTTTGCTTTATAAACTACAGATGGAGCCTAAAGTTAAGCTAGCTAGCCTTCGAACTGCACTTGCTATGCAAGTGCAAAGTAGATCAACGTTGTTTCAGTCAATCTCCGGGTTGGTTTATGAACTGAACATCTGACTTGCAAACATCCTAAGTTCCCTAGTGGTAGCTCAATAACCTCATAAGATCATACCCCTATACTTTGTTGTTACTGTCCATCATAAGCTCAACCTAAATCACTGAACTTAACAGCAAATTGTGAGTGAAAACCAAGTACAGTTTCGTTCCCTGGTCCATCGCACTGTCTCTAACTGGCACTCTGGATGCATCTCATCTCCCATGTGTTGCAGGTGAGATGCATCCCTGTTTCCCTTAAGGACAGTTGCGATGATTGAATGAGACTGTTTCCCTCTCTGGAATTTGGTTTTTTCTTCGTTGTTTTCAGTGCTATTAAGTAGTTTTGCTGCCTATGATCAGTATACCATTGTTGAAGCCTTCTTCCTTTACATTATTTAGCCTCCATTGATCAGGAATTGTGAATGTTTTTTTTTATGTCTTTTTCACCATTTATAGTCTTCCTTTGCAAATAGTAGCTTAATCGAATTGTCGTCTTTTGATTCAAAAATGTCGCAATTGTCATTGTGAGTCGAAAAAAGAGTGTCGTAAAGTCCTCCTCTTCTAGATAGTCGATTGTACTTTTTCCATTGTATTTGATTTGAATTGTCAATATTTGAAGTGTTGAAAGTAGTCTCCCATTCGAAATTGAAAGTGTCGTCTTAGTCTTCCTTTCATTTTGAAAAGAAATTGCTAAAGTGTCGCTTTGAAGAAAAGTAGTTCAGATCTGTACTTAGTTTTCTTTTTGGCTTTCTCACATTAAGGAAATGGAAAAACAAATACATGCATGTGCATTTGCATTTAGACTGCATGCGGAAATTGATTTAGGAAAAGTTTATTTAGTGTGTGCTCTCTACTCTCTGTTGAAAGAATCGTACTCTTCTTTCCTTAGTAGCTAGGATTTTCATTGCTAAAAGAAAACAAATGACTGTTTATCATTTTAGAATGCATATTTAGGAATTTTGCATCTACATCACGCAGTGAACCTTGAAAGGCGAACTTCTTGAAAAAGATCAACTATAAAATAAACCTCAATAAACATAAAATTTTTTTG
>APFE031603359.1:65067-91907 GCA_000404065.3 Pinus taeda | reverse complement strand
CACTTTAGGCTCATTAAAAATTGAAGGCGACTAGAGTCACCTTTAGCTTTTTCTCGACTCTTAAAAATTGAAAAAGCAAGTTGTGTCAAAGTGTCATAAAATTCATTTAATTCAGAATAATACTTCCCCTTTTAATTTTGAGTTGATAAAGTAATCCGCAATCGTGGAAGAAAGTCAATCAAAACCTCGTCATTCGCAGAGACTAACGAGTCAACCATCTTTGGCTCCAGAAACGAAACCATTTCGGGCAAAACGGTCTCGTTTAACTAGGTCAAAATCTCTTGGTTTATTTGAAACTTGTGTTTCAACATCATCAGAGACTCCAGTTACTCCAATTATTTCCAGTACATCTGCCTTTACAGAAGAAGTTCCGCGATTACAAGAGGACACTAGAACTGATCCTAGTGTAACAGTAGATGCCTCGATACCTGAAACAACTCCATCTAGAGCTGATCCAGAAACTGAAGTTCACTCACCTGAACACTTGGGAGTTGAGTTCTAGAATTCAGAAGGTGTCACCCCTCCAGTATCTGTCGCTGTAGAAACTATACCTTCTTCGGCCCCAGAAATATTTTATGGACCTAATAGTCTACCTCTTCCACTTGGATTTATTGCTATAGAAGAAGTTGTAGAGGATCTTCCATCCAGTACACCATTGCATTTTGGAGCTGGGATCCACTTATATCCTTCTATTCTTGAAGTTATTTCTTTCAATCGTCCCTCATCGCAAGTTCCTTTCGAATCGCTAGGAAATCTTTTGGATAGACTGAATATGTTTGAACCACCGTTAACTTCTAGGATTGTGTCATTCGATACGACCACAACAGAGCCTCTTGCTACCACTCCTACGATGTTTGCTGGTATACCATCTGTCCCAACTAGTTATCAATCACTAGATGGAGTCCACCCAGGGACTGTTTCGGCGACATGGTTTGTTCCCATTGGTTCTTTCAGGACCCTATCTGGCATTTCTTATGTTGAAGCTCAACAAGTTGATCCTGCATACCAGTTTCAATTTGGGCAACCCAGTCTTCAAAGACCCATCTATCCTTTAAACATTAGATTACCACCATAAAGGGGGCAGTATGATTTTTCATTGTTCCCTCCTGGAGAAAAACAGTATGAGAGCTCACAACAAAATTCAGGTCAAACTGGAATTACATCTAGTGGCTGGATACCAATACTGCCTCAACAACCAACGGTTGTATATTCAATGAAACCAACCCAACCTGTGTCGAATATTACCACTACACCTACTATTGTGATTATGTCACAAGTACAAGCACAACCTGTTATGTGTCAACCTCAAATTACTCAGGTTACAACACAACAACCTCTTATCTCTATGGCTCCGCCACAATCTCAGATTGGTGCCTCCTTAACCGGAATGACTCAGGCTCAAACAAGTGTTATGACTCCGCATCTTGGTCAATCATCCAATATTGGGCAACAACAAATGGTTCAACAACCATGGCTGGTGCAATATCAACAACCCCAATTCCAGCAGGTTTACCGAGGCCCTGAGCAACAAGGCGCTTTAGGTAATTGACAACCGCATTGCCAAAACGGTTATCAACAACCATTCTATACTGGTTATGTCCATCAACCTTATCAAAGTTATTTGCATCAGATACATTATGCTGGTATGCAAAGACCCACTACTCAGGCGATCCCGTCTTATCCTAGGTACGCTTCACCAAACCTGAATCAACAGTTTCCCTTTGTAGCAACTCTAGAGTTACCAGATTTGAACTGGTTAACCAATGATCCAATTGCCTATGCACCTTGGTGGCCGACGATTCCTCATAAACTTCCCTCAGATATTCCTGAATTCAATGGAAATCTGGGTGAAGATCCATCGAATCACGCAATGACCTTTCATTTGTGGTGTTCATCCAACACCCTCAATGATTATTCGATTAGGCTTTGCCTTTTTCAACGAACGTAACTGGTCCGACAGTGAAATGGTACATTGAATTGCCTAGAGCATCATTTGATAACTTCAGCACCCTTGCCACTACCTTTTTAACCCACTTTCAATTACCCATAAGGTATGAAACAGGAACAGAACTCCTTACCAATTTTAAGAAGACAACAGCCACTCACATATCTGATCATATTCATGCATGGCAACAACGTCATCGAATGGTAAAGACCTATGTTCCCGATCAACTTCTAGCTGAGTGGTTTATTAAGTCATTATTACCTTCTATTACAAAAGATGTGGCGAAAGGAGGAGTTGTCGCTGAAGAGCAAGTAATTGCTCGAGCACAATATTTAGACCTGATCTATACTCAGTCTGGCACATTCCATGACAAAATTCCTGATGCTCCTAGACTGGATTTTTCTGTTCCTTCCCCTCCTAAATCAAACAGGGACTCTCATGCCAGCAATGGCATGATTGGTACCTCAAGTACGCAAATCGCAAAGGCTCAAACTGGTAAAGCCCTTGTAGTTTCTAGCAAAAAAGCAAATGACAAACTTCCTGCCTCGAAGGTTAATGCCATGTCATCTAACAAAGTCAAAGAACCGAAGCAACCAGGGGGCAAGAAGAAAGGGAAAAATAAGAAGAAGAAACAAGAAGATTCACCTCCTGAAAAATCTTCTAAAAACCCTACTGGGCAAAAGAAACCTAATCAACCATGTTTCATATGCAATGAGGACCATTATACAAGAGATTGTCCACATCGAGCTGAGGTCAAGAAAATTTTACAAACTTCAAGCACCTCAGTAGTATTGATTGATCCATTTCCAAACTTGGAAACTAATCTCGTTGCTATCGATAATGCTTCCCCATCCCAAGTGCTGATGTTATCCGTATTGAAGGAGAAAAATGATGCTTTGATATCGACAAGGAATAAAGATTACGTGAATCCACAGATGTTGAACAACAAGGCTACAGATCAACCCAGTAGTTTGACAACAATTTCGTCAAAAGTTGTGCCACCCATCATTCATGAACTAACAATAAATCCACCAAAGGGAGTAGTACACAAATCAACATTTAATCCTCGTGCTCGAGCAGCACAGAATTATAATATAGTAGAAGATCTGGCTCAATCGCCATCCATTATGTTGACACTTGAAGTACTACAGAATTGCCCCTCCCAAAAGCAAGCTTTATTATCAGCAATAGGTGGGATTGACCCATTGGATTCCAATCTTGTGGCCTTTAACCACAAAGGATATGAACCTCACTTTCCTTATACAGGTAAAAGCCCTCAACAAAACTATTCATCGAATGATCATTGACGAGGGCGCATCTACCTGTATAATGTCAATGAGTTTCTGGAAAACTTTAGGTTCACCACCCTTGTCACGATCATCAACAACATTAAAAGCATTCGATGGAAGAACATACACACTGTATGGGATATTAAGTAACTTGCAAGTTGAATTTGGGGGCAAGACAGTAGAAATTGAAGTCGAAGTTATTGATGGAAACCTCGATTACAATATCCTACTGGGAAGGCCCTATATTTATGCTATGGTTACTGTTGTGTTAACATATTTTACAAAGATTGCATTTCCCTTCCAAGGTGGAATTACAATCATTGACCAACTAACCTTTCTCCCCAATAGTTCACAAGTTACGGGGAACATTCCAATGATCCATGGAAGCTCTCAATCACTTCAAAATGTCAGAGAAGGCCTCCTAAAAGACCCTGCCTTAATGGGTACTTTTGCCCTCCCGCCTCCAATTAATCTGGTGGAAGTGGCCACGGTGGGAACCTATAATATGGTATCTTCTATATCAGCAAAGGTTAAGAAGATTTCTGAACATTTTGTTAACATGGATCATCGCCAGGTATTGCCTCCAAGCCCCATAGAAATTTTGTAGCAATCAATTTTCTTGGCTTGGGCAGCAAACCCAAATCAGCGCTCATCGAGTGTTTGGATAGATAGGTCTCAAGAATATGTCACCTCTTCAATTTCTTGGTCACATGTACATTCTACAAATGAAGGAATCATTCGGTCAATGATGATAGGAGAGGGTCCATGTGAAGATTACCACCATCGTTCCCATCTTCGATATAACGACGAAGATTATTCCAGTGACCTTGATCATCCTTCAGTTTTTTATTTTCTATCAAATACTGTAAATACGGTGGATTACGAGCGAAATCTGTCCAATATTGAAGAAACTATCACCATAAATATCTCGACCAAACCTAATGTTGTAGAGAATATTCATGTCGGCAAATCTTGCTCTTCTTCAGAATTGGAAATATACTCCGCTCTCTTTCGTGAATTTAGAGATGTCTTTGCATGGTCATATGAAGAAATTCCAGGCATTGACTCGAGCATCTTTGAACATGAAATCAAGATGTATCCAGATGTCAAACCAGTACGACATCGGCTTCGATAGGTTCACCCGAAGAAAGTTGCTGCCATCAAGGTAGAAGTTGAAATTTTTTTACATGCTGGTTTCATTTACCCTGTTCCTCTAACTGATTGGGTATCAAATATTGTTCTTGTCATGAAAAAGCAAGGAACGATTAGAGTGTGCGTTGATTACAGGTATGTAAATCAAGCTTGTCCAAAGTACAACTACCCTACATCCTTCATCGACCAGATAATTGATGAATGCACTAGATGCAAAATCTTTTCATTCATGGATGGATTTTCCGGATATAATCAAATAAACATCTGCCCACAGGACCAGTCGAAGACTACACTTATATGTCCGTGGGGCACATTCGTGTACTGTAAACTACCTTTCAGTTTAAAGAACGCAGGGGAGACTTTTCAAAGGGCAATGAACTACGCATTCCATGACATCAAACACATCGTTCAACCATATCTCGACGATCTACCGGCTCATTCACAAAAGCATACTGATCATCCGCAACATTTGAGAGCTATATTTCTATGTTGCCGACACTACAAGATACGACTCAATCCACACAAGTGTGTATTTTGTGTCGGTTCTGGTCGTTTACTTGGTTTTGTAGTTTCTAAGTACGGGATTCAACTCGACCCATGTAAGGTTCAGGCAATCATCGACATGCCTCCACCTTCAAATTTGCTTCAGATTCAGAAGGAGGTTCATTCCAAATTACACCGAACTTGCTAAAGGTTATACATGTCTTTTGAAAAAAGAAGTATCCTTCAAGAAGTATCCTTAATGTACGCTCCTAACTATCAAAAAGACTTTAACCTATATCTTGCGGTAGTAGATACAACCATCACAATGGTTTTAGTACAAGAAGACGACAGAATTGAACATCCTGTCTATTATTTAAGTCGAAACTTAATTGATATAAAAAGTAAGTACTCCTATGTTGAAAATCTGGCTTTAGCAGCTGTTCAAGTAGTACAGAGATTTCGACACTATATCCTCTTTCGCATAACTACCATTCTATCAGATTGCAACCCTATGACCTACATTCTATCGCATCAATTACTAGGGGGAAAATATTCAAAATGGAGAGCCATTTTGCAAGAGTTTGATTTGGAATTCACAAAATCCAAATCAAAGAAATCTCTAGTTTTCGTGGAGTTACTATGCGACTTCCCATCGTCGTCCAATGATTCAACATCTAAAGCATCAATCGTGGACGAATTTGTGTTTCTGATATCGTCAAGCGATCCATGGTATGTAGATATACTGATCTATCTCCAAACCCAAACTTTTAGGCCAAAAACCTCTCACTTCAAACAACGACGTACTTGATACCAAGCAAAAGACTACATGATCATCGGTGATACCCTTTACCGTCGTGGTGTCAACACAGTTTTGCGAAGGTGCCTCACGCATGAGGAGGCCGAAAAAGTCCTGAATGATTGTCATTCAGGTGTGTGTGGAGGGCATCAATCTGGTTACGCTACAACACAAAAGATCTTACGAGCAGGTTACTTCTGGCTTACTATATTCAAAGATTGCATAATCGCGGTCACAAGTTGCCATGCTTGTCAGATCTTAGACCGCAAAACAAGACTACCACCCACACCTCTGCATCTAATAGTTGCTGTTGGGCCATTTGCCAAATGGGGCATAGATTTCATGACATGTAACCCCACCTTAGCCGGGGGGGCATGGGTATATCATAGTCGTAGTCGACTATTTTACAAAATGGGCCGAGGCGATGCCTACATTAAACAACAGTGGTGAAATGGCTACTCTTTTCTTTTTCAATCATGTAGTCTCTAGATTCGGTGTTCCACAAGCTATAGTCATAGATCATGGATCACATTTTCACAATCACATGATGGTTGAATTGGCTGCAAAATTAGGACTGTCCCACGACAGTTCTACTCCATATTATCTGCAAGCTAACAGACAAGTTGAGGCCATCAATAAAGTGCTAAAATGCATGCTGCAAAGGATGATTGGAGTCCATAAAAAAAATTGACACTTAATCTTGTACTTGGCCTTGTGGGCATATAGGACATCAGTGAGAAATGCGACCGGATTTACACCCTTCCATTTGGTGTATGGCCTAGAAGTGGTCTTACTGATTTAGTGTGAAATTTCATCTCTCAAGCTCGCAGTCGATCTAGTCCCCAGAACTTCGGAGGAAGAGGCTTGTTTCTTGGAACTATCCAATTGGATGAAACCCGTCGTGATGCCGCTTTGGCTAACAAAGCTCATAAGAAACGAGTCAAGGTGCAGTTTGACAAAAATGTCAAACCCCGTGTCTTCTCAGAAGGCGACCTGGTCTTGATATACGATCAGGGATCCGATAAGTTGGGAGCAGGTAAGTTCCAACCATTGTGGATGGGCCCCTATATTGTTAAACAAGTATTAGCAAAAGGAGCCTATGAGCTAGTAGATTACGATGGGATTCCATTGTCGTAACCCCGAAATGGGTTGTATCTTAAGCGTTACTATGTTTGATTAAGTGTAGTAATCTCTTTATATGTTTTTGTTACATTTTTGTTTTCTTCAAGAGTGATTATTTTGGTCAGGTAATCTACTTTGCATTTCTTGCAAATGTCAGACCTGTTGGAATCATTCGTTGGATACGTCGACGGAGCTAGTCATAGTATGCAGAATCTATCTTCTGCAGCCTGAGCCATTTTTGATCCAAGCGGCGAGTTAGTGAGTTTCAGAGGGATATGTATTGGTCGATAAACGAACAACATCGTTGAGTACAACGCGTTGATGGAGCTTCTCTCTGATGCCATCACACATGGCATACGCCGACTTGTTGTCAGGCTAGATTAACAACTCGTCATCCTACAACTTACTAGCATTTATTCCGTTCGAAATCCAGCTATCTATTGTATGTTCCTAAAGGTCAGGATTTTGGAAAGGAAGTTTGATTCTATTCAATATCAACACATTTCCAGAAACTTAAACACATTAACTGATTCATTAGCAAATTATGTGTTAGACAGACATTTGCAGCATTTATAAAGAAATAAGCATTTCAATCAACATTTGCATCAGGATCACATAACTTAATCGAAATAAAACTCCAAAAATAAAAAATATATATAGTTGTTTATAGTTTTTTATAAAATGTTCTGTGTCTAGGACAAAATCGGTCATACGACCCAAAAATAAAAAAATGCAGAAAAGCACCCTAGACTAATGGTGCTGGTGATAACAAGTCACTGCCTATGCGATCATACATAAGAGCCTAGTCCATCGACTCGGTATGCCAGTAGTATGGTGCTGTAATCTCAGAGGTAACTCGTCGGTCCTCACATCCTGAATACCAAGGGTAAGACCCTCGATCTGATCCTGCAATATTGCAAGGGTCTCTACTATGTCCAGATCGCGAAGGACAACCCTCCCTATAGCCTCTCTTGTTGGAACGACAGTTGCTACCCTTGGGCGCGCTGCTGGTCGCACTGGTTCAATATCTGCACACATATATGAGTCTAATTAGTCTTGATAACCTTTAAAAACACAAGAACATTATAAAAGCAATAAACAGAGATATGGTCAGATCTTTTTACCTATAACACCCCATTGCTCGCTAGTCGGTAACGTCAAATCTGGGTCGCCTCGGAAATCCATCCCAAAGTACGGATACTCTGCGAAGACCATCTCCTGACGGTCGAACCAATCAAAGAAGGCATCAGAGAATGAAATCTGCGATTGACCAGCATGTCTGGCCATGAGATCGACCCATCTCTGCATCGGTGGTTCCCTCAGTGCTGGCAATCCGAGTGAAATGTACTGTGGCTGCATCAGTGGAATCCTCTCCAAGGCGAAAGCAGTTAGAATGGAACCGTAGCCAAAGTTCTTGGATCTTCCATTCTTCACCTTGGAAAGCTGTTCTTTTATAACCGAAAGTACTACATCACACCAGTTGAATACCTTTGGTTCAAGGCATTCTAAGGCATACTGCATATAAGACCTGTTGGCCAAATGAAGAGCTGTGTTACCAGCCAATCTAGAAAAGGTGAATAAAATAGTCCTCAAGGACCGATCAGTGACATCTCGATTATTGATCTTGCCATCCCTTCTTGACTGAGATCCATCTCTACAAAACTGACGAATATAATCCCTCATGGATTCACCCCCATGGGCGGATCCTGATAGTGAGAGAGGGGCACCACGCCTTGATAACCCAGTTAAAAAGTAGATATCCTCAACTGTCAAAGGGATGGATTTGCCTCTAATCTGGAACACCTGGTTGGTAGGATCCCATGCATCGAGAAGATATTGCAACAAATTGATTTGTTGCCTCGTGCTAGATATGCGGAAGAACTTGAGCAAGCCACAGTTTCACAATGTAGTAACCATACCAGGATCATGTAAGGCAATCATGTCCTCTTCTTCATTGCTCGCGTTCACGCCATGTAATGACCATCTTGATTTGATGAATCTCTAAAACACAAACAAAAGATGAATTAGGATCCTGATTTGGGCAAAAACAGGCAAAATTTCCATGAGGAAACATTGCATAAACTTTCCCTCTTGCGCCCATCGCACCCTGGCTGTGTACAGGGTGAGATGCATATTAACTGGCCAATGGCCAGCTTGGTATGCATCGCACTTTTTGATGCATACCAAGTGCAATGGGGAGAGAACGAATTGTTCAAACCCCTGAGGCCCAGAAGAACAAAAAAAGTTGCTCAGAATTAGAAAAGGAAGGAATGCAATTGAAGAGCTCAGGGTTAGCTCCTACCTGGTCCAAAGAGTGTGGAAAATAGTCCACCAGATCTCCCGAAATCAGCTGATGAAATTTGAGGGGGAAAACACCTCCAGAGCTCCAACAATCCCAAATTTGAATGAAATGGTAAAAATGAGAGGTAAAACTACTTTTATGTTATTTTTCATGTAATTCAAGTAAAATGTTGGTTTTTAACTCATTTTTCAAACATGTGTTTGCATTTCTAATCAATTTGATGGAGTAATTGAATAGGTAGTACGACCGTCAAAAGAACATAGTGTTAATGGTAAATTGAACATCTTTGACTATTCACAAGTAGTGTTACCACAGGGTTCAAGCTCGTTAAAAAATAAACCCGTCACTGAGCATAGTTTCTAAAGATTTAAGCTCATTAAAGAATGAATCCACCCTCGGTAAATAACCTTTGTGATCACAATGCTATCAGCCTTTCGAGCCTTGGTCGTGTTCTTACCGTCACCTCCACTCTTTTAGCCAATCATACACCTCCACTTGATTGTTTACCCTTTTGAGGAATAACTGCAATGAGTGATTCCATTAGCCACCCTCGTTACACTACTGTGTCTGAGAAGTTCCAAACTTACCTAGAACTAGTTGCTACCCGGAAATACCACTCATTCCTAAAACACGAGTCTCTTTTAAGCTCTTTTTAGACTCGTAAAATATGAAAAGATTGCCGAGCTACTGGCCTTTCCAACTCGTTAGAGTAAGGGGAAACATCATCCCTCCTCTATATTTTAATCTTTTTGGACCTGAGGTATCATTACACAAAAATATCGAGCGCTTGTCTTTTTTGGCTCGCTAAAACTATCGAAAAGTCATCCCTTTCGTATTATTTTATACTTTTTCAGACTTAAGGGATTATGCCACGAAAAATGACTACTTGAGTTTCCTTTCCATCTCTTTTCAGACTCTCTAAACATGAAAAGGACCGAGTTATCTTTGTCATTAAACTTGTTAAAACAATAGCGACAAATTTTCCCATCCGGACAAGAACGAGTTTCACTGTTGCTAGGCTTGCTAAAACATAGCGATAGGTTTGCCCGAAGGGAAAATTATAGAACAAGCATATGTTGTCCTCCTCAATATTGAAAAAAATAAAGAGGTACTGGTTAGCAATGACTGGGGAAAAAGGGAAGAAAACTTGAAGAACTTCATTGATAGCAGGTCGCTCTTGAACATGACACTTTCACTCCATCACCATGATTGAGTCGGGTTGGGTTATTCCGTTCACCATCACCATTGGTCCTCCGTACCATCCATGGGGTTAACGCTACTGGTCCATCATAGTGTTGCCGATATGTTCAAGAGAAGTCACTTAGAGAATTCACCAACCCAGCTAACGCCTCATCCACTGCAATACCTTCACACTCCATTTTCATGACTGCCACCCTGAACCTTGTATCATCAAATCGTTTTCACCTCCAGAAAATCATTTGCTTTTTTTCGTGTCGTAGATGTGGGATTAATTAAGGCCCTCCTATGACGGGTCACTTCTTGTCAACATTAGCTCATTATCCAAGAAGTTGATTTAGAAACAACCCTTTCAGTACTTTGAAGCTTGCATGCCTCAATGGAAAGTTTCTCAATTCCGGCAACAGGTTTACATCAATGGCCTTCGATCGAAAGATTTTTCGTGGTGTTCAATGTCAAGTTCTATATTCACACCACGTGAATTGTACTGTAGTACCTTGAGGGTCATTATAATTATCGGTGATTCCTCTCACGCCTGTTAACAGCTTACATCATTGGCTGGTAATCAAGCATTGTCTTTCCATGTTTGACTTCAGGACATCTTTTCACATGGATCGACTTGTACATTGGGCGAAGATTGAACGAGTTTGAAAACCCCAGATCTAGTTTTATCCATCTGGGCTGCGATATATTTAGGAAAATAAAGACATCAAATATACTCCATAACTACACAGATGATCATCCAAGCTAAGGGATGATGGCTCTACTAGAATCACCGGTCTGCAACTGCAGGCGATTGTCTGTCCTATGTACATGAAAATGAATTTATAAAGCTGAGCATGGGAATGCCCGCCTCAGCTAGATCATGAAAGTAATATGAAGATAATGTATTGTATTGTATTTTATATAGGTCACCTTCCAGTTTGAAAAACCTCGATCCTCATGATAAAGCATTTCACTCGACATTAGAAGATTTACGACCTCATGCTTTAGGGGACAACTGTTATATACATATTTGGGCACTGCAACCCCAATCACATATGTTGATAAACCAAGGGCTCTCAAACCCATAAAAGTGTTGTTTCAAACCATAAAGGATCAAGGTCAACTGATTACATCATTTCCCAGAAGTTCTCCCTGAAAAACTACTCAGAACTGGTCAAAACTGGACCATATAGACTGCTCCATGCTGAGGGTGCAATGCATCTCACCTGTTACACACAAGGGGTGCGATGCATACTAAAAAGCCCTTCTATAGGGTGTGATGAGCGAGAGCAAACAAATGGCAGAGGCAGTTTGCTAGGTCTAAACTTAGAGAATCTTCTAGAAACTGCTCATATGACACTTGCCTCTCTGAATTCGCCTAGGGATGAGTAAGAGATCATGAAATCTCCAAGTGGAACCAAGAATTATCAGTGAAATGACACTAATCAAAAACCCAGAAGTTGACTCACCCCCTGCAAATATCTATATATGGATCCCTCATCACAAAGATCCAGGGGGCTAGAATTTTGTAATCTGTAAGGAAGTGTTGTTGGTTTCTCTATGAGACATTGTATTGTTGGGTGATCTTGATTTTCATGAGGTGAAGAGGGCTTTCCTGCTGGAAGGATGGCACTAGATTAGACAGCTGGGTTGTAATCCTCTCTTCTACTTCTATCAATAAAGTTATTTGATTTTTCCTCCATATACTTGTTTATTCCTGAATCTTGTATTTGTGTATGCATTTGTATGGTTAATGTACTCCTGATTCTGCATTATTTATGGTATCATAGATCTCTATGCTTTGATAAATTATTGTTGCATTGCCTCTACAAGTGTTCTTTGAAGCGGGACAAGTGAGAAAGGAGTGGCAAGTTCTATCAAAGGAGAGAGGAAACAAGCAAGGAGCCAAGCGAAAGACTAAGGTTGGTGCTCTCTGCTTCTCTCTTATCTATCTCCCATAAAGGAAAATACAAGTTACTTTGAATTGTTTGTTTCTAAGATAGCTACCTGTCTTAGTGGGACTAGCAAATCTGAATAGACACTAGTTTTCTAGGAAACAGCTAGGGCAATTTTGCATAACCAAGGCCTACCATTGCATGTTATCACCAAAAAAATGATCATCTAACCTAATTTACTAGATGGATCGAAGTACACAGTGTAAAGCCAATTTTACCATAGTAAAATTTCTTTCACTGTGATAAATTACTTAATAAACCACTTTTCTTAAGTAATTTATAGTTAAATCCATGAAGAATAATTAAATAAATCACTACTTATTTTATTTTCTTCTAGGAATAATTAATTAATCACTAATTAATTATTATTATTTTTCAAATTTGACTAAATCTCTTAGGAATAATTGAATAAATCCTTATTTATTTATTATTCCTTAACCAATTCCTTGAGATGATAAATAATCATTTATTTATTTATTATTTCTAAATAAAAGTTTAAATACTTTTTCCCTCCTAACCAAATATAATAATATATTTTGAGTAGTTATTCCAAGAATGGGGTTAATAATATTTTATTATTGCTCATTATTCGAGGATAACTCAATATTTTATTATAAATAGAAGGGTTTTCCATTCATTATTCACTTTTGATTATTTTCATTGCTGCACTCACTGTTGTAACTCTGACTATTTTTCCACTAGGAACTGTTCCTCCAGGTCTCAACCATCCAGGAGCTATTCCGTTGGGACATTACCCTACAGGCCAGATACCTTTCTTATTCCCCCCTTTGGGAGTATTTTCTGCCCCTGCCACTGCTTCAGTTCCATCACAACCTCAACATGATCCCACTCCTATTTCAAAAGCATTTGGATAGGGGGGCAAAGCTATGAGGAAATAACCTAAGGATAAGGCTCCCCAAGCTCCTCCAGCCCCCAAGGCCCCAAAGTCATCACCTTCGTGCCCTTTGTGTAAAGTTGTTGGGCACACCACCAATAATTTTCCCGAGCTTCCTCATCTCAAACCTTTGGTTCATGAAACGTTCCCTGAGTCAAATATCCTTGCAGTCCATGTGAACTTACCAGGTCCACCTAAGAAACTCAGAAAGTTGCACACAAATCACCCTTGTACCCCGTGTGATCATCATGGTCACTATTCCCATTGTTGCCCTCATCTTGATGAATTTCGTGATTGCCTTGAGGCGCTTCACAAATACGAGGCCACTCGTAGTGAGTCATCTACTCCTATACCTGTGGATTCTAGTACCACTAGTCAACCAAAATATGGGGACTCTAGTCCCACCATTGTGATCCCTCCCCTCGATGTTGAGATGACAGACACCATGGGCCATGTCCTTTACTTGTTGTCATCCTTGAGTTCCTCGCAGGCAAACCTGTTTGAGGTTTTTGTGCGCGCTTCTATCGAACCTCTTTCAACAGAATCCCAGGTCTCAACATCTGTAGATCCTCCCTCTACCAGCTTGTCGTCTACCATTCAATATGATGTGTATGTGAGCCCTATTTCTTAGGTTGATGAACTAGGTAATGTCGCCACATCATGTAGCCAGTGTTCCTCTCATCTTCCTATCTGCTAGTCTAATGAGGAAATCATGGAAGCTATGTTTAACCCTAATTACCCTTGCACTTAGGCAAGGGGGCATAGTTTTTGGATGATTCTGAAGGCCATTTCCTTCCTAATTCTCCAAGTGACCTCTACCTGAATAAATGTTTCTCATAGAATATCCCTTTGATTTGCGTGTCTTTATTTCTGGCATGAAGTTAGGTACATTGCATCATATCATCCGTTGTCTTTTTCACCTTTCAGATGGATCCATCATCCACACCAAATATCGGTCATGCCGACGGTGCAAGTCGCTTCTCCCAGAATCTAGCCTCGGAAACCTGGGCCATTTTTACCCTGTTACATACATTAGTCCTTTCAAAAGGTGTGTGCATTGGATCTGCCACCAATAATCAAGTCGAATATGATGCAGTGATAGGTTTTTTAGTCGATGCCCTTGCTCATCGCATCCTTCATCTTCATGTTCATTTAGATTCCTTGCTAATTGTCATGCAATTGAATGGTGTGTATCATGTGCATAACCAAATCCTATTCAGAAAATATCTATGAGTTAAATTGTTGGTACGTGAATTTGAAACCATTACTTTCAGTCATGTTCCTAGAGCCCAAAATAACTATGTAGATACCATTGAAAATAACATTCTAGAAGGGCATTTATCACATGTATACCACAAAAGACAACCATAAACAAAACACATGGCAAACCATCATCGTCATACAAAATGCATAATCATATTATGTATCATATAAGTGTTTGGAGTCTACCACTATAAATACATCCAGTATGCCCATATCATATTGGGGGGCCACATAGGCCCCTACATCTCCTTATCATTCTTTGGAGGATCTCATGCCAAGTTGGGCCGAGATGCTTGAATCCCCTTTCAAAGCACTCAGAACACAATGGCGCTCCACAAACTCCTCCTGCTAGGGGGCACCATTCCCACCTTTGCATACCAGATCACTCTCCTCCATCACATATGTTTGCGAGCAGTATGCCATGCTTTGGGGCATGATGGTTTTCCCCTGACTATCTTATCAATTGATTAACATAAGTCTCGGCCTAGATCCCACTAGATCTAGGTATGGTCAATTATCCTCCCATTCCTTGGATAGTTTATCATAGACATTTGATACCATATCTTCAAATATTGTACTCTATGTCCACATAGTTCCCATGTTTGACTTCGTGGGTGAGGATGATTCTAGACCTCCTCTAGTAGTTCATTCTCGTTTTCCTCTTCCCTTAATTATTCACTAGGAATCGTCATTCCAAGAAGCATTAAGGCCATCTTTAGAAAAGTAAGGCCACTTGCTTGAAAGTTGTAGATACCGATTCTGATGATTGGTTTTCCCGCTATGATCTCCACAAGATTCAGGGCCTTCTCCTCCTCTCAAATTGGAGGAAAAACACCCTTTTATAGGAAAACCCACCGTTTTTCTATCTCACATTGCAACCAAACCATATTTCCATTCGATGAACTGCCAAAACCATTGGAAATCTATCATCGAGTACTATAATGGGTCTTCCTCAGTTTTTGATTATTTGATACTCCACCAGGAAGCCATTTTTCTAATAAGGGTCACTTCGTCACTTCTCAAAATCGAATTTCTTCATAAAGCGACACTTTCACTTTGAGGTCCACCTCCTCTTAATACTTGTCGTACCATGTGTCGATCTTCGTCATGAGTAACCATCATTCACTCATGTTTTGATGGTCCCCACTGAGCCTATTCTGTGTGACAGTGTCATCGAGTCAACCTTGTTCAAAGCATCCACGATGAGTCACTATTGCATCCAAGGAGTCTGTTTCACATACCATTATATCATGTCATAGTATTCCATCCATATTTTCATGCTTTTCATCTTGTTTTTCTCATTTTGGCCTCCAGTCATACTGTCCCCATCCCCTCCAGAGTTGAGTTAGTTATTGTCACGTCATCCATAGACTTTATGCTCTCTTAAGGGAAGTCATCTGTTTGACTCTCAATACCACTTTTCCCATTATCCCCAGTGTTAGTCCATCAGTAACATTACTATTTTCCCTTGTGCCTTAGTTGAGGATCCTCATTTCCTCACCTATCACGGGCCCTATTCTGTCGACATCAGCTCACTTATTCCAGAAGAATGACCTAGAGAGCAGTGTATCTCAGTTCTTGATTCCATTCTTGTTTGGTACCTTAGATCGAGCAAAGGGACTCATCATTTCCCTTTGAATTGGTCGTTTCATGTTCGTGATCCATACACTTGATGGTCCAGTGATGCAACAAATTGTACCAGTGATTCTTGGGTGTGTGTGAGATGTTTAAGACCTCATGAGGGGGTGGCCCTTCAGGTAGCCCACCACATGCCCGGATGCATTCCTATTATGCTACAACCTTAGATGCAGTCTCGCAGAGTTGATGGGTTTGGTTCCTACAGATCGTAGTGTTCATAGCATGCACGTCTCCTTCAGATGATCCATTCAGTTTTGCTGAGCCCTTCCTTGTTCAATAGGGCTTCTCTGGTTGTTCTACCCTCCCTCCCACCCATTTTTCGAGGGAAGGGCCATTATATCTCATGTAATTAGATATTATTATATTCAGTCCTGGCTCATGTTTTTTCCAGGTGCATTATGTATATGGGATACACTGTATTATTTTCTGGCTCTATTATGCTAGCATGTCATGTACCATTCAACATGTACTTCATTTCTCAGTTTTATGTTTCTGGGCGCACCATTATTTTTTGTACTAAGTTATCTCGGCGAGTGTGGGTATGCCTCCCCTGCCTCAATGAGGTCTGGTACCACAACATAAAAAGAGACTTGCATTAGTATCGCCCCCTCTGTCACTATCATATTTCACATCAACTTTATTGGTCTCTCTCTCTCTCTCTGACTCCCCTGTGTTGTCTAATGATTGTGTATTTACAACGTACTTTGGTCATACGTTTTGCTCCTAACACTCATATGTTGGGGGGCAATCTATTATCACCAAAAAACTGATCATCTAGCCTAATTTACTAGATGGATCGAAGTACACCATCTAAAGCCAATTTTACCATAGTAAAATTGCTTTCACTATGAGAAATTACTTAATAAACCACCTTTCTTAAGTAATTTATAGTTAAACCTGTTAGGTTTCTACACCAATAAGAGTCATAATTTTTGAATGGCTGAGATTAACCCTGTAATATGTACATACCTTTGGTTTCTGCGAATGTTTTCCATATTCAAAAAATTAGAAAATGTAAAGAGGGTATATCCTAAAATAAAAATCAAAGGACAAAAATAAAATAAAAAAGTCAAAAAAGATGAAAAAATGAACCCCAAGAAAATAAAATACCATGAAAATGTGCAAGTCAAAATGCCACTCCTCGTTGCTTTTGATGCAGAATAATTCATTGTGTGCAACCTGTTATCTTTTCCACGATCCATGATAGTAAAAATGTTTAAATGTGACTATTTCATGTTTTCAGTTTCATGTCCATAGATAGAGAATAAAATTTGACCAAACTGTTTAATCTTGGCAGATAAGTAGATAGGTAGAGTCAAGAAAGGAGCTCAACTGTTTAATCTAATCCCTTGGATGTAATAAGGTTAGATTTAGTTAGATTACCATTGTAAAAGAAAGAAAAATGTTTGATAAGGGTTTGCTAGCTCAAATGCACCCTGATAAAGAGGTAAAAAATGGTTGGATGAGTAGGTGGGTAAGAAGAAGAAAGGTTGCAGAATTGTGATGATTGTTAGACAAAAGCATATTTATCACCCTAATCATGAAATTTCTATGGATGAGAAACTGGACTGGAATAAAGTTCACAAAGTCAAATTGATTAATTTCCCCTCACTCATTTCACCTTTTACTTAACCAATTTCCCACAATAAGATTGAAGTACCCAAAATCTTAAGTCAAAGAGGCTCAGAGCATTTCTCTGACTTTTGGAGGGACCGGACCTTCGGCCCAATGACTTATAGATCTTAAGTACTAAAATCTCTTCATAAACATTCACCCCCTTCAATTCATTCATTTTCCCCCAATAAACCTCTTTTCCTAAGGATGAAACCTTGTTATCCTAGGAAAAGTGATCACCCCCATGAAAAAAAAAACCCCTTTTCTCAAAAAACCCAAAAATAGTTTTTAGCCTAAGTTATGTATGCTAAAAGCAAACAAACACAAACAATTCATTATACTTAGCGCAATTACATTTCGGCCATTCTCATATTCATTTCTAACATATATATATATATTATATATATATAATATTATATCTTTAATTTATATATATATATATATATTTATTATATTATTATATATATATTTAATTTATATATATAGATATATTAATTCCCAAAGCAAAATAACCCTTTCCCGTATAGGTCTATAATAAAACCCTTATATTAATACCCCGTCCCGAAAGTTTGAAACATAAACATTATAATAAACCCATACCCCGATAAAACAAATTAATTAACCTATCTGTGATTAATTAATAATTGACCTCCACCAATGAAATCACCCCCGATGCCCTTAATCCACCATAACCCATGATTAATTAAAACCCATTGCTTTTAAACCTTCGTCAGGCCCCTCCACTAAATTTCATGTCAAAACTCCACCCCGATCACCGTGCGATCTGCTCCCCATTAATCCAATGGTGGGTGATCATATCGGGTGGCCTCCGATCAGATCTTTAGCCGCCCGATATGGGTGGTTTCCTTTTGGGCCCTGATGCTACGTGGTGCTCAATGAATGGAATCGGGCGACCCCTCCCGAATACCACCAAGCCCACAAAAGCGGTGCGAAATAAACTACTTACCACCCTCTCGCTAAATGAAAAAACCGTCCATTGTTCACTTTGTGCCAAAATTAAAAAAAAATCAAACCTTTACTTGTTTAAACATGAAAACCCCAGTTTTGCTTATTTTCGCCTGTTTGTGCAGTAAAATCTTGTGTAACCCTTCTACGCCACATGAAATCTCTGCTAACCAATTCAAGCATGGTTTACCTCCGGAAAACACTTTGGACTCACTCCATAGACCTGTAAAGCTCGATAAAGCCATTAATGACCCTCCTTGTCAACTTAACGTTTTCTTAATAGTTTGTTTTATTTTACAGGTAATCAAAAGACCGCAGCCTTGGATAAATAATCTTAATACTAGTCATAAGATCTATTTACTCCAAGATTGTTATCAAATCTATTCAAACAGAGATGGAAAATAAACATACAGTTAAAAGACAAGCAAGAGAAACATGAAATTAAATGATTTACTGTTGAAACAGACAGTAAACACCTAAAATATATAGTGAAGGTAACAGGACACAGTAAAGAATAGTCAAAGTGTATCAGGGTTAAAGAGTATCAGATTGAAGACCAATTCAAGTAAAGCAGCTAACATGAAGACAAATAGCAGGGAAGACAATTACAAAGCATATAGATTCATGTCAAAGTGAAGATAGATGAAAAAATAGAGCGGTAAAAGTAATCAATAAAAGTAAACAATAAAAGTAAACATGGAGGCAGTAAGGGTTAAATAGAGATGAAAACACTTTCACCAGCAACAATGAAGTTTATCCAAAGTAAAAGTGAAAAACAATTAAAAGAATTTTAAGGTTAAAAGATGAAATCAGAGCAGAAATGGTACATTCTTCAGAAATTTCTTGTTTAAGTCATACTTTTGCAAAAACTATTGTGGCCAATACAAGATGAATTTTGAGAAATTGGAGGAGTTTTATGTTCCTAAAATGCTAATATACAAAAACCTATCTCACTTTTTACGCATGTATTACCCAAAGTGAGATAAGTGCATGTCTTCACAGCCTATTTTTCGGACTGTGCAAAGTCCTGTTTTTGACATATTTGTGGAGAGCGTATTGTGAACAGTTGGAGCGGAATTTTGGGGAATGGAGAGAGGTTTTTCTCACACACATACTTATCTATAATAACCTCTTTCACTTTTTACATATCTATCTTGGATTGATATATACAAAGGTATCAATGGACCCTAATATTGCAGAAATTGTTGGAGTAGAATGCACAAAGAAAGGATGCAGTTAGTGACTGGGATGCCTCATCATCAATTAAGAGTTGATATTAAATTCTACTTTCTCTTATTTTTCACCATAAATCCATAAAATTAGTTCCAAATAGATTCATTAGTTTTGAATGTCCTTTATTTAAGTTCTATTAATGTAAAATAGTTTGAGATATTTGTAAAACCAATCTTGATATTTTTTTCAAGATATTTCAGTTTAGAATTTGTATAAATACTTCTTCATTTGAAGTATTTTTTTTATGGATTCAAAGACATTTCTATAGACATTTTCTTATCAAGTTAAGGAGCTAT
The DNA here is from genome assembly GCA_000404065.3 of Pinus taeda. Lineage (NCBI taxonomy): Eukaryota > Viridiplantae > Streptophyta > Pinopsida > Pinales > Pinaceae > Pinus > Pinus taeda. Next base: position 71,776 of record APFE031603359.1, on the reverse strand, counting down.
TCTAATCAAGATTGGATTGGCTTGCTGGGTCAAGGAATAAAGTAAAGACATTTCACAGGATTCTTGTGCACAACAGAAATCAAATAAGTATTATCTCTCATGTTTATTATTGTTTTCTCTTCATGTTTATAAATAATCACATGTGTTTCAATGAAATCTGAATGGTAAACAAGGAATGATATTTCAGAATTAGTTTTAAATCTCTTTGTCTTGACTGTTTACCTTCTTAATGTTTTCTACTAAACTATCTTGGTATGGGAATTCTTAATTGCTCCTTTACTTCTGTAGTTTCCCCCTATGTCCATAGTAAAGGATTCTTAGTTGCCCTTTGCTATTGATCTCCTCCTGCTCTTCATCTTGATCCCGGTCTAAGGATTCTTCATTTCCCTTTCACCTTGGTCAGGACTACCTCACCCATTTGAACATGTATATTTGCCTTTTGCTTTGCTAGCCTACCATGTGAACTCTTCCTTTAGTGATCTGATCCAGTTAAGCCATGCTTTGATTGATTCCATAGCCTAATGGCTTGAAGGCCTTATTCTATCCATCTGTTCTCAAAATCCCGCCACCCAATCAAAATCAAAACCTTATGAGTACTAAGAACTAGCCTAAAATCCCACCCAAAACAAAGTTAAATTATAAAGAGAGAGCCCTCTCTAGACTTAGGTTGGCTAGAACTCGAGTCTAAAAGATCGGGTTTGTGGTTATCCTAGTGATCTCTTTTCTTAACCTTGGGAAATTACTGGGTGATAACATAGTGGCGACTCCATGGGGGAAGAACTAACATTTTCTCCAGAATTTTTTTTTACAGGTTCAGATCTAATCTATGATGGTGGACAGTGATCAGACAAACAAAGGTTAAAATCATCCACCTGGTGACTCCAAATAAATTCCACAATCAAGGCTCCACTAGAGGAATGAACCTGAAAGAACTATATGAAAAGATCAGGCTTTTAACTTGGATTGTTATCCAAGACATTATGTTCTTTCTCATTGATAAAGTTTTTCAATGTATATATTGTATTTTAGAGAAGATTCTAGATTAATTTTTTAATTATTTTCCTTTGAAAATTGTAAATATATATCCTCCTTATCCGTTTAAACAACATCATTCTGAATCTTATGATGATCACTTTCCAATCAAGAAGCCTCAAATAATCAAGACTCCACTGGTAAAATAATCCATTGTTGTTGAAAACCTATGGTGACTCCATTCTAGCATTGAGTGTTTTCGAGATGAATTTGAGAATACAACACAGGTATGCTCCTTTGGACAGGTCAAAGGTTCCAGGTTTTCCAAATCCTATGCCCAATGTTGATTGGTCAAAGAGTCTTCCATTGTTTAAAGATGAAACAGGAGATGATGCTGCTTTACATTTATTAAGGTTTCATATGCACATCCGAAAGTTTGAAGTCAAATTCCATGAAGATTGTCTTATGAAAATATTTATGGTAACTTTAGAGGAAAAGGCTAGATCTTGGTATGAAAATTTAATAGCCTCTAGCATATGTTCTTTAAAGAATTTTCATACTGTATTTCATGACAAATACAAGGAAAGTTATTCATCTCTGTTGCTAATTCAAAACTGCTGTGACAATTTTGAAACTTTTATTCAATATCTTGAAGATTACTATGATGATGATGAGTTCATGGATTATGAAATATTAGAGGCTTTAAAAGAAAAGTATTTTCAAAAAGTAGAAGTCTTGCTTGAATTATCTTTTCCTCAGGAAGAAAAATATGATGTATGTTGTTTGGAGGTCCATGAAGTTTCCCCACAGGAAGAAATTCTTACAGCACAACAAATTGATCAGCGTAAAGAAGAAATTTAGTTCCCTAAACTTGCTCAAGTAGAGGACATCAGTGAAAATCAATAGCAGTCTGGTGCTCTAGAGATAGAAGCGGTAGACCTTAAAAGTATTGATCCATAAGAGCATCTTCAAAAAGTAGTGGTTTCTTCAGAAATTAAAGACCAGTCAAATTTATTTGATGAAAACCATCTCTCAAATTTTCTCTGCTTGCATGTAAATAAAATAAGACAACATACTTTGATAGATCATGTTCTTTCATCTAAAATTAATGAGAGTTTGAAACTCCCTTGCAAGCTTCTATATGAAAAAGATAATGATAAGGACTTCCCTTATGTGTATGATATGGTTGTTATATTTGATGAAGATCAAGAGCATTCAGAGTACTTGGTTACTGTGGATAACAAGGAGGAGAAACAATTGGCTTCCTCTCTATTTCAAGAGAATCACTTAAATCAAGTAGCAGTTTGGAATGAGGTTTGTTTTCCTATTACAAATCATCCAGAAGATCTTATATGGCTGGATTACCATTATCCTTTGGTCAATATATTGCAGTCATTAGTAGAAGATGAGTTTTCCAAGTTCACCAATAGAGCTATTAAATCTAGTGGAAAAGTTAAAATGCCTTTTTCTGAATTTACTTTTCTACCTAGAAAAGTGGAATGCAAACTTCTGTTAAGTATCCATTTACTTGACTAGTTGCATTGGAAATTTTTTATTACTTGATATGGAAGTCTTTTTATTAGACTAGAGTAGGTAGACGAGTGCAAATAAACTCAATACTCTGAGCACATGTTAGATTTCAGTTTGTCGAAAGTGCTATGATTTCAGTTCAAGATTTTCAGTCACAAAGATTATACAATAAAGCAGAAATCACAGAAGAACAATTTACAATGTAACTTCAGTCACAATTCAAAGGCTACTGATCTTAAAGTTCTTGACATTTCACTAGGAAATGCCATCCCCAATTGGAGTCACTGTTAGGTTCCTATACCAATAGGAGTCATACTTTTTGAATGGCTGAGATTAAACCTGTAATATGTACATACCTTTGCTTTCTGCAAATGTTTTCCATATTTAAAAAATAAAAAAAATGTAAAGAGGGTATGTCCTAAAAGAAAAATCAAAGGACAAAAAGAATAAAAAAGGTAAAAAACATGAAAAAATGAACCCCAAGAAAAGAAAAGACCATGAAAGTGTGCAAGTCAAAAATGCCACTCCTAGTTACTTTTGATGCAGAATAATTCATTGTGTGCATCTTGTTATCTTTGCCACAATCCATGGTAGTCAAAATGTTTAAATTTGACTATTTCATGTTTTCAATTTCATGTCCATAGATAGAGAATAAAATCTAACCAAACTGTTTAATCTTGGCAGATAAGTAGATAGGTAGAGTCAATAAAGGAGCTCAATTGTTTAATCTAAGCCCTTGGATGTAATAAGGTTAGATTTAGTTAGATTACCATTGTAAAAGAAAGAAAAATGTTTGATAAGGGTTTGTTAGCTCAAATGTACCCTGATAAAGAGAAGTAAAAAACGGTAGGATGAGTAGGTGGGTAAGTATAAGAAAAGTTGCAGAATTGTGATGATTGTTAGACAGAAGCATATTTATGAACCTTATCATGAAAGTTCTAAGCATGGATGAGAAATTGGACTGGCATAAAGTTCACAAAGTCAAATTGATTAATTTCCCCTCACTCATTTCACCTTTTACTTAACTAATTTCTCACAATAAGATTGAAATACCCAAAATATTAAGTCCAAGGGGCTCAGAGCATTTCCCTGACTTCTGGAGGGACCAGACCCTCGGCCCAATGACATACAGATCTTAAGTACTCAAATCCCCTCATAAACATTCACCCCCTTCAGTTCATTCATTTTCCCCTAATAAACCCCTTTTCATAAGGATAAAACCTTGTTATCCTAGGAAAAGTGATCACTCCCATGAAAAAAAACCTCTTTTCTCAAAAAACCCAAAAATACTTTTTAGCCTAAGTTATGGTGTATGTATGCTAAAAGAAAACAAAGGAAAAGAATTCATTATACTTAGGGCAATTTCATTTTCGCCATACTCATATTAATTTCTAACATTTACATATATATTAATTCCCAAAGCAAAATAACCCTTTCCCGTATAGTTATATAATAAAACCCTTATATTAATACCTCGCCCCGAAAGTTTGAAACGTAAACTTTATAATAAACCCCTACCCCGATAAAACAAATTAACTAACCGATCTGCGATTAATTAATAATCGACCTCTGCCAATGAAATCACCCACGATGCCCTTAATCCACCATAACCCATGATTAATTAAAACACGCCACTTTTAAACCTTCGTTGGGCCCCTCCACTAAATTTCATGTCAAAACTCCACCCCGATTAGCGTGCGATCTGCTCCTCATTAATCCAATGGTGGACAATCATATCGGGCGGCCTCCGATCCGACCTTTACCCACTCGATATGGGTGGTTTCCTTTTGGGCCCTGATGCTACATGGCGCTCGATGAATGGAACCGGGAGACCCCTCCCGAATACCACCAAGACCACAAAATCGGTGTGAATTAAACTTCTTACTGCCCTCTCGCTAAATGAAAAAATCGTCCACTATTCACTTTGTGCCAAAATAAAAATAAAAATAAAAATCAAACCTTTACCTGTTTAAACACGAAAACCCCAGTTTTGCTTGTTTTCGCCTGTTTGTGTAGTAAAATCATGTGTAACCCTCCTGCACCACCTGAGGCCTCTGCTAACCAATTCAAGCATGGTTTACCTCCTGAAAAAACTTTGGACTCACTCCATAGACCTATAAAGCTCGATAAAGCCATTAATGACCCTCCCTGTCAACTCAACGTTTTCCTAATAGCTTGTTTTATTTTACAGGCGATCAGAAGACCGCAGCCTTGGATAAACAGTCTTAATACTAGTCATAAGACCTGTTTACTCTAAGATTGTTATCAAATCTATTCAAATAGAGATTGAAAATAAACATATAGTTAAAAGACAAGTAGGGGAAACATGAAATTAAATGATTTACTCTTGAAACAAATAGTAAACACCTAAAATATATAGTGAAGGTAACAAGACACAGTAAATAATCGTCAAAGTGTATCAGGGTTAAAGAGTATCAGATTGAAGACCAATTCAAGTAAAGTAGCTAACATGAAGACAAATAGCAGGGAAGATAGTTACAAAGCATATAGATTCATGTCAAAGTGAAGATAGATGAAAAAACAGAGCGATAAAAGTAAACAGTAAAAGTAAACATCGAGGAAGTAAGGGTTAAACATAGATGAAACACTTTCACCAACAATAATAAAATTTATCCAAAGTAAAAGTGAAAAGTAGTTAAAAGAAATTTAAGGTTAAAAGATGAAATTAGAGCAAAAATGGTACATTCTTCAGAAATTTCCTGTTTAAGTCATACTTTTGTAGAAACTATTGTGGCCAACAAAAGATGAATTGTGAGACACTCGAGGAGGTTTGTGTTCCTAAAAGGCTAATATAAAAAAACCTATCTCACTTTTTACACATGTATTACCAAAAGTGAGATAAGTGCATGTCTTCACAACCTATTTTTCGGAATGTGAAAAGTCTTGTTTTTGACATCTTTGTGGAGAGAATATTGTGAACAGCAGGAGCTGAATTTTGGGACACTGAGAGAGGTTTATCTCAAAAACATACTTATCTACAATAACCTCTTTCACTTTTTACATATCTATCTCGGATTGAGATATATAAAGGTATTAATGGACCCTAATCTTGCAGAAATTGCTGGAGCAAAATGCACAAAGAAAGGATGTTGTTAGTGACTGGGATGCCTCATCATCAATTAAGAGTTGCTATCAAATTTGACTTTCTCTTCTTTGTCACCATAAATTCATAAAAGTAGTGTCAAAAAGATTCATTAGTTTTGAATGTCCTTTATTTAAGTTATATTAATGTAAAACAATTTGAGATATTTGTAAAACCAATTTTGATATTTTTTCAAGATATTTCAGTTTAGAATTTGTATAAATACTTCTTCATTTGAAGTATCTTGTGTGGATTCAAAGACATTTCTATAGACATTTTCTTATCAAGTTAAGGAGCTATTGTAATTAAGATTGGATTGGACTGCTGGGTCAAGGAATAAAGTAAAGACATTTCACAGGATTCTTGTGCACAACAGAAATCAAATAAGTATTCTCTCTCATGTTTATTATTGTTTGCTCTTCATGTTTATAAATAATCACATGTGTTTGAATGAAATCTGTATGGTAAACTAGGAATGATATTTCATAATAAGCTTTAAAGCTCTCTGTCTTGACTATTTACCTTCTTAATGTTTTCTGCTAAATTATCTTGGTCTGGGAATTCTTAATTGCTCCGTTACTTCTGTAGTTTCCCTCCTAGGTCCATAGAAAAGGATTGTTAGTTTCCCTTTGCTATTGATCTCTTGTTGCTCTTCATCTTGATCCCAGTCTAAGGATTCTTCGTTACCCTTTCACCCTGGTCAGGACTACCTCACCCATTTGAACATGTAGATTTTCCTTTTGCTTTGCTACCCTGCCTTGTGATCTCTTCCTTTAGTGATTGATCTAATACAATTAAGCCATCCTTCGATTGACTCCATAGCCCAATGGCTTGAAGGCCTTGTTCTATCCATCCGTTCCCAGAATCCCACCACCCAATCAAAATCAAAACCTTATGAGCACTAAGAACTAACCTAAAATCCCACCCAAAACAAAGTTAAATTATAAAGAGAGATCCCTCTCTAGACTTAGGTTGGCTAGAACCTGAGTTTAAAAGATTAGGTTTGTGGTTACCCCGATGATCTCTTTTCTTAACCATGGGAAATTACTGGGTGATAAGAAAACCCATGAAGAATAATTAAATAAATCACTATTTAATAAAATA
>APFE031603359.1:24278-42207 GCA_000404065.3 Pinus taeda | reverse complement strand
TAATATCTTCTAAAGAGAAAAGTATAAGCAACTTCGCTGCTATTTCAAAAATTAATTTTTGAATTTCCGTCACATGGAGAGAGAATAATTGACAGCTGGAAAGATGTTGACTCGATGGCAACAGTGTAGGTCGTATTCAACCGTTGGAAAGCAAACATGATTTTGATACTAAATAAGTGGGAAACAAAGAAAAAGAGAAAACAAATCCGCCATCACTTTTATTTTTCTAAATCCGGCGTCACAAGTGGGAAACAAAGAAAATGAGAAAACAAATCCGCCATCACTTTTATTTTTCTAAATCCGGCGTCACACTTTCCGCCGAAACCACTGTTGTTACTCTATTTCCTTGCTCTGCTTTCACACTCTTCAACAATGAGCAACTTTACGTCGCATCAAGAGAGGAACATTCATAGTGGACAGCTGGAAAGATGTTGACTCAACGTAACTGTTGGGAAGCAAGTGGAGTGGAGGCGGGGTCAAGTCGTGCTCAGCAATTTTATTTTCTAAATTCTTGCTCTGCTTTCACACTGCTTCAACAATGAAGTCGTAAATCAAGAGAGGGCCGTTCATAGTGGACAGCTGGCAAGATGTTGACTCAACATCGAGAATGTCTTTTCTATTAAACTGTTGGGAAGCAAGTGGAGTGGAGGCCGGGTCAAGTCGTGCTCAGCAATTTTATTTTCTTCTTTTGCTCCACTCAACAATGTCTTTTCTATTAAACTGTTGGGAAGCAAGTGGAGTGGGGGCCGGGTCAAGTACTTTCTATTAAAGATTTATATTAAAAGTGTTAAAAGTTATTTTTCATATTTATTTTACTTTGATATAATTCTTTTCACGGTAATAATATAAATATATTTATTAATATTATTATTTTAATTTTACATAATTATAATTTTTGTAAATAATATAATTAACTGTATTATATATGAAATTAATTAAATAAAATACTAAATTTAAATAAAATAATAATGAATTAATGAATTAAATAAATATTATAAAAGATATTAAAAATAATTCATTACTGGTACAATTATATAAATTAAAATTATACTTAAAGATATAATTCAAATAAGTTTTTAAAACACTTCATAATACATTTGATATGGTCAAATTTAAAAATAATATTATTCCTAATTTAAATTATTATTATTATATTAAAGAATTGTATATTATAATATTATATATATATAATATATTATAAAATGAAAAAAAAAGACATAAGATCTTATCCTATATTTACTTCCATTTTATTTTGGAGATTCTTAATCTGTAAATATGCTTTGTTACAATACCATGAGCCAATACCATGGTTTATCACTACCACATCTCCAAAAAACTACTCACTTCATATGCCACTCATTCATATGATAATTTTTTTAATTAATCAATTTTATTAAAAGAGAAAAAAAGGCATAACTACTTTGAGTTAAATCTCAACCTTTTATTAATGTATACTACTAAGAATGTTTGGTTAAATCCCTATCATAAAAATGATTGATAATTAAATAAAATCATGAAAACTCAACTCCAAAACGAACATGCATATTTTGTTTGTTCTTCTATTTTCTCCAAACCTAGTTAACAAGTTCAATGTTTACATTTCATTTCATATTTTGCATTAAATTTTTATTTATTTATTTTTTACATTAAAGTATCTATATTTATCTAAAAATGATGGAAAAGTAGACTTGTTATTAAATAGTCCAACCATATAAATTAACCAATTAGTCTAACTAATAGATGGAATGGCCATTTCTGGATCATTTTTCCTGGTCAATTTTGTCCGAAATAAAATAACCCATAAGAAAATTTTCTTATGGCTCAATTTTAAAAAACATGACAAATTACCCTCAACCATTTTTTCATTACACACAATTTCTTTAATCATTATTAAATCTAATTTGCAATACACACAATTTCTTTAATCATTATTAAATCTAGTTTGTTGTTTGCAAGCAAGCTTGTTAGGGGTAAGGTCTTTCAATACCCCCTGCACACATTTGCAAAAAGGATGTTAAGTCTCTTAAGGTCTCTATGTTAAGGCCCCAATAATAATTCATTATTAGTTTATTAGTTATGGTTAGGTTGGATTAATAGTAGGTTACATCATGCTCACTTTATCTCCTATTTATAATAAAGGAGATTCATTTGTATAACCATCTTTTCTTATGCATTGGATTTATTGTAAAAGGAAGTTCGCCCTTGAAAGTGGATTGGTATTCATTGACTTTTATCATCCTCAAGGCATAGAGTTTCTTATTCTTTCTATTCTTATACTATTTGTGGAGTTTAGTTCACAACATTTGGTATTAAGAGTTATCCCCAAGGGTTAGCTCAATTGGTCGAGTTCTGTTACTAAGTACCTTTCCAATTGGGAGGTCACAGGGTCAATTCTCCTCGAGGATGTTAGGGTTAGGCCCTGCTAGTTTGGCCGATGGGATGTGATCCCTTCGGGTTGATCCACACATTAATTTCGATGGGATGTGATCCCTTTGAGTTGATCCACGCAAATTTTCCCTTTGGGTTGATCCACGCAAATTTCGATGGGATGTGATCCCCCTTCGGGATGGGATGTGATCCCTTCGGGTTGATCCACACAAATTTTGATGGGATGTGATCCCTTCGAGTTGATCCACGCAAATTTTCCCTTTGGGTTGATCCACGCAAATTTCGATGGGATGTGATCCCCCTTCGGGTTGATCCACGCAAATTTCGATGGGATGTGATCCCTTCGGGTTGATCCACGCAAATTTTCCCTCATCTATTTAGGTTGATCTACGTAAATTTTCCCTCATCTGTTTAGGCTGATCTACGTAAATTTCCCTCATCTGTTTAGGTTGATCTACGTAAATTTGGCCGATGGGATGTGATCCCTTCGGGTTGATCCACGCAAATTTCGATGGGATGTGATCCCCCTTCGGGTTGATCCACACAAATTTCGATGGGATGTGATCCCTTCGGGTTGATCCACGCAAATTTTCCCTCATCTATTTAGGTTGATCTACGTAAATTTTCCCTCATCTGTTTAGGTTGATCTGCGTAAATTTCCCTCATCTGTTTAGGTTGATCTACGTAAATTTGGCCGATGGGATGTGATCCCTTCGGGTTGATCCATGCAAATTGATCCACGCAAATTTCGATGGGATGTGATCCCCCTTCGGGTTGATCCACGCAAATTTCGATGGGATGTGATCCCTTCGGGTTGATCCACGCAAATTTTCCCTCATCTATTTAGGTTGATCTACGTAAATTTTCCCTCATCTGTTTAGGTTGATCTACGTAAATTTCCCTCATCTGTTTAGGTTGATCTACGTAAATTTGGCCGATGGGATGTGATCCCTTCGGGTTGATCCATGCAAATTTCGATGGGATGTGATCCCTTCGGGTTTTCCCTCATCTGTTTAGGTTGATCTACGTAAATTTGGCTGATGGGATGTGATCCCTTCAGATTGATCCACGCAAATTTTCCCTCATCTGTTTAGGTTGATCTACTTAAATTTTCCCTCATTTGTTTAGGTTGATCTATGTAAATTTGGCCAATCCACCCAAATTTTCCCTCATCTGTTTAGATTGATCTACGTAAATTTTCCCTCATCTGTTTAGGTTGATCTACGTAAATTTGGCCGATGGGATGTGATCCCTTCGGGTTGATCCACGCAAATTTCGATGGGATGTGATCCCTTCGAGTTTTCCCTCATCTGTTTAGGTTGATCTACGTAAATTTGGCCGATGGGATGTGATCCCTTTGGGTTGATCCATGCAAATTTCGATGGGATGTGATCCCTTCGGGTTGATCCACGCAAATTTTCCCTCATCTGTTTAGGTTGATCTACGTAAATTTTCCCTCATATGTTTAGGTTGATCTACGTAAATTTGGCCGATGGGATGTGATCCCTTCGGGTTGATCCATGCAAATTTTCCCTCATTTCGTAAATTTTCCCTCATCTGCTTAGGTTGATCTACGTAAATTTTCCCTCATCCGGGATGTGACCCTTCGGGTTGATCCACGCAAATTTTGATGGGATGATGGGATGTGATCCCTTCGGGTTGATGCACGCAAATTTTCCCTCATTTGTTTAGGTTGATCTACGTAAATTTTCCCTCATCTGCTTAGGTTGATCTACGTAAATTTTCCCTCATCCGGGATGTGACCCTTCGGGTTGATCCACGCAAATTTCGATGGGATGTGATCCCTTCGGGTTGATCCACACAAATTTTCCCTCATCTGTTTAGGTTGATCTACGTAAATTTTCCCTCATCTGTTTAGGTTGATCTACTTAAATTTGGCCAATGGGATGTGATCCCTTCGGGTTGATCCACGCAAATTTTCCCTCATCTGTTTAGGTTGATCTACGTAAATTTTCCCTCATCTGCTTAGGTTGATCTACGTAAATTTTCCCTCATCCTTCGGGTTGATCCACACAAATTTTCCCTCATCTGTTTAGGTTGATCTACTTAAATTTTCCCTCATCTGCTTAGGTTGATCTACGTAAATTTTCCCTCATCCGATGGGATGTGATCCCTTCGAGTTGTTTCTGCCCTCATCTTCCCTCATCTGCTTAGGTTGATCTACGTAAATTTTCCCTCATCCGATGGGATGTGATCCCTTCGGGTTGTTTCTGCCCTCATCCGATGGGATGTGATCCCTTCCGGTTGTTTCTACCTAAATTTTCCCTCATCCGGTGGGATGTGATCCCTTTAGGTTATTTCTTCCCAAAATTTCCCTCATCCGTTCAGGTTGATCTACGCAAATTTTCTCTCATCCAGTAGGATGTGATCCCTTAAACAAAACAAAACAAAAAAAAGACAAAAAAACATTTAGTGTTGAGAATTTAAGATCCTAGGGTTTTGCTCGTTTAATAAACACAACTTGTAATTTTTCCTCTAATTTTTTTTAGAGAAGATTTAGATAGAAAATATTTAGGAAATCTAAGGAAAAATATCAAAATACATGTGCGTTGTGAGATCTACAACCACCTCCATTTTATTGTAATAAAATAAAAACCCTTTATAACAATTTTCAATCTTGTTGATTTAAGATTTTTTTCATGGTAAATAAACCAGATTTGATTTACTTCCAATCTATTAAAAAAAAAAAAATTCCAAAAAAAATCCTAAAAATTCCAGATATCCGGATGAAATTTCTAACTTTTTATGCATCCAGAGGTCCAGATATCCAGATGGTTAAACATGTTGAAATTGCTTGTGCACCTCGAACTCCCGGACTCCTCGATGTCTCTAAAGTGCGTGTTTCAAATAAGTTTATTTTTGCTTTTTCGATTTATATATGAAATGAGAAATTCTTAAGTTTCCATATGGTTTTTACCCCGGGCTCCCGGACATCTGGATGTACCCGAATATCGCATTCAAATAAACCATTAGTTTAATGCTTTAAAATACTTTTTGATCTTCACGATTTATATCCAGATTTCGATAATTTTTCTAAAATGCCACTTGGTTTCCGAGGCTAAAAATAATCCATAATAAAATTTTTAATTTTAATACTAAATAAGTGCACTTCATGTATTTGTCGTTCAAAATGGTGACTTTTATTTTCTAAATTCTTGCTCTGCTTTCACACTGCTTCAACAAAGAAGTCGTAAATCATTTCATTTGAGTAACTTTACGTCGCATCAAGAGAGGGCCATTCATAGTGGACAGCTGGCAAGATGTTGACTCCACATCAACAATGTCTTTTCTATTAAACTGTTGGGAAGCAAGTGGAGTGGAGGCCGGGTCAAGTCGTGCTCAACAATTTTATTTTCTTCTTTTGTTCCACTTTGTTTCAGCAGTGAATCCAATTGAGAATCATCGGTGCTTGACAGGTAGCGGGAAACTTGAGTCCACGTGTAACTTTTCTAATATATACCAAGGGTTGTCAACATTATCTTAAAGATATTCCCAGGGTTATCAACATTAAATTAAAGATATTCTTGAAATCAAACAGCAACCAAATGAGATATAGAATTTATTTCATTAGTGATAACTTTTAAAACTAATTTCAACCATATATATATATATATATATTTATACTAAAAATGTTAAAAGTTGTTTTTTCATATTTATTTCACTTTGATATAATAATTTTAACAGTAATAATATAAAAATTCAATAATATTATATTTTAACTTTATTTATTAAAAAAAAAATTTAACAATCATACATTAATTATAAATAAAAATATCAAATAATATATTATATTATATTATATGAAATTTTTAAATAAAACAAGTTTAATTTTTTTTTTAAATATAAGTTTAAGTTGTTTAATCTACAAAGATCAAGTTCCTTAAGGTTTTTTCACATTGTTGAATCTATTTATGCATTCAAAAGTATGTTTTACATAACAAGAAATCATAATCTCACAACAAATTATATTGTCAAATTCTGATCAAGAAAACCATTTCATCTATTAATTAGAGTATGCCCAAATTAAATGGTTGGCAAATGCAGATAGACATCAATCCATAACAAACATTGAAACACTTACTTCAACATACATATTAAGTTGCTAAATTAAAAAAATTATACGAATTAACTAAATTTACAATGTTCTTTAAAAGTGATTTGTCGTTATCAAAACAAGGCTAGTAGAACAATGAGTGTCTGCGACTGCCCTGCTCCTTGGCCTTGCAAGCCCGATCGCTGCTAGATCGGGTTGTCAATTTTTGTGTTTTTCGATTTTCTCCTTCCTTTCGTCTTCACAGTTTTTGTTGATTCACTGAGTGATGTGATCAACTCTTTATTGGCCGAACAACCAATCATGGCTTAGCTGATGCATGACTTGGGCCTCTCGAGGGAGATTGCTACCTTCAACTCCCTTATGGCCTTTGGCCCTAAGTTTCAGAGATCTGGATCATCTCTCTTTGTGAAAAAGCTTGATGAAATCCCGAAGATTGAGATCAAGACTCCTCAAGCATGGATTTGAGCCCTGCAGTTTCCAGATCAGGGTCTTATTAGTCAGTTATGGGTCTTTGGCCCTCCCCTCGCTTAATTAAGGCATGGATTGAGAAGAAATAGAAACCCTTCATCAGGGGATAAGTGGCGTCCTCCTTCTGTGATAAGGGTTTCTACACCTTTTACTTTGAGAACAAATTTGATCGAGATCTAATATTTAGGAACGGTCCTTATTTCATGGGAGCCTAGGGTCTTTATCTAGATTGTTGGAACCCTAACTTCAACCCAGACTACAATATCCCCACGACTATCCCCGCCTAGGTAAATCTTCCCTATTTTCCCTTGCATTGGTAGAATGATGCAACCTTTAGATTGATTGAAAATTCCTTGGGTAGCTATATCGATTATGCCGAGCCTAAAGAGAAACGGTTCTCTTGTGCACATATCTATGTGGAGGTAGATATATACAAAGGACTACTGAATGCGATAAATCTTTGCATGGATAACTGATCTCATGTTCAAGAATTTGAATATGATCAACTTCCTTTTAGATGCAAAATTTGTCATGAATACAAGCATTTTGCAAAAGGATGCCCCAAATCCCAAGTAGGCTAAGAGCAACAAGGAGATCAAAATGAGCAATGGAAATAATTGAAAAGAAGAAGAGGAAATAACCACCACCAGAATCAACCTACCCAAAATATTGTGTGATAGCCCTTGGTTTATTTTCCATGTAAATAAAATAAAACCAAGGTCATGGGACACATATTCCAAGCTAAATGTTGGGCAAAGCATAGTGATAGGTATCACTTGTGATTAATTAGTGGCTATTGGAAAAGGCATTGGCAAAGGAAAAGAGACATTAATTGACATTTATTTATGAAAATAGGAGAAAATAGGAGAAAATGGAGTTGAAGAGTCACAAATTTGCATGAGGAAGAAATTGAAGAGAAAATAGACAGAAATAAAGAAAGTAGAGGCCTTAATGATAATGTAACAACCATGGTCAAAATTCCATGTAATAAATTTAATAAAGAAAAAACAATAACCAAGGTCATGAGACACATATTCCAAGCTAAACAGTGGGAAAAACATCCTAGTGGGTGTTCATTTGGTTATTATGGCTAAACGAAATTAGCAAAGGCTTTGGAAAGGCATGAGGCATTAATTAGTATTTTATTTATGAAAATAATGGAAATTATGAGAAAAAGAAGGTGAAAGATCACACATTGCATGTGAGGAGGAAAATGAAGGAAAATATTGGAAAATTGAAGAAAATAGAGGCCTACCAATAAAAAGGATTTTGAGGATCAGTTGGTACCTTTTTTCAGTTTACCTTTTGCTAGTTTAGTTTTAGAACTCTCTCTCTATGACTATGGGACACTTAGAGCATTCTTGGAGCACTCTAGCATTGGATCAAGGAAAGAACAGGAAGGACAAAGAAGACAAAGTGAAGCAAATATCAAGCAAGGAAGAGCAGGATCAAGCAGCTACAGTGGGATTACTTGTAGGTATCGATTTACCTGTTTGATTTCCTTGCTATATTTTTGGTATGCATGGTACATGCATGTGAGTATTTGGTTCTCTTGTTGTCATTGACATGGGTTTTTCCAGGTGTGACATTGTTTTTCAGCCTTGCCTTTCCATTTCCAGGTAGCCATGGTGTGATGGGCTCTCTTCTATTTGGTTAAGATGGATTGTTAGATGGTTTTGAAACTGAGTGAGGTGGTATCTGAAGAAAAAAACAAGGCCTAGAAATCCCTGGACCAGAGAAGGCGGGATTGCGCTAAAGCTAGATTTTGTGTACCTCGGCGGGCCTAGGAATCCTCGATGAGTGAATGGCAGGGGATATGGTGAATCCCAAAGGTTTGTGCCCTCGATCATGCCTAGGAATCCTCGACCGATGAATGGAGGGATACATGATAAATCTTGGAGGGTGGAGTCTCGATTAGGCCTTGGAATCCTCGACCGATGAATGGAGGTGTTATCACCCTAAAATTTTTGTTTCTAAACTTTGGAAAGTTTGCCTTGTTTCTAGTCATAGTATTATAATAGGTTTTGAGTCATCTCATCTCAATAGTGTCATTATCTTTTCCAAATAAAGTTTGACAGCCTCACCATGTGTTTAGAAGCCATATCTCACATCCTTTTGAAGAAATTTTGAAATTAGCTACGAATCCACGTTTTTGTAGCACAGACAGTGTAAAAATCCTATTTTGTGCTACGAAATCACTGAACTAGGAGTTTTCGTAGCGTGCTACGAAACCACTGAAAAAGCTTGTTTCAACATAAAAGACTCTGTTTTCTTCTTTTAATAGTCAACTTCCAGAAGGGTTCCTGAGCAACTGAGAACTCAATTTTAAAACCTAAAAGAGGATTTTCTTCCTAACATACTGAACTACAAAAACCTCTTTCAATTTCTTCAAATTCGTTATGAGGTGGGAGAAATGTATGGTTAAACTTGCACTACGAAATTGCTGAAAGCCAAGCTTTGTCTTCTAGTTTTAGCAGTCTTTTTCAAGATCCGTTTCTGGTCATAGGAAAAGGTATTTTGGAATTTTGAAGGAGGTTTCTCTTCATCAAATATCCTGATAAAATAACCTATCTCACTTTATTCATAAGTGTTATTAGTTGGGAGATAATAAGATTTCTTTAAAACCATAATTTCAGAGAACAAATTTTTCCTGTTTTACACGTGTTTTTCAAGGACAGATTCTGGACAGCTGGAGAAGCGTTTTTAAAAAAAAAGAGAGGTTTTTTTTCTAGACAACATGGAATACAAAAACCCCCTTTAGTTTCATAAAATATGTCATGGATGAGAAAATAAAGGCTCTGTCCCACGTGTTAATTTTCAAGGATCCTAAACCTAAAAACAGGGAAACATGTTCCCTAATTTCTAGGGTTTATCATCAGCAGTAAGGTGACAACGTGGGAGGCTTCATAAAATTTGACCTCATGAGGTTGCAGATGTCAAAGAATGCATTCAATTTTAGTTAAGGTGGTTTAGTCATAACAAGGAGTTGTACTCCTAATTGTATTAGGACTCTAAGACAGTCAGTTAGTTGTCACTTGTATTTAATAGTCTATTTTATGGTTAGATTAGGTGTCAATAATAGAAATTCGAATTCTCTTAATGAGGGATGAGGAAATCCATGTTGTAAATGCTATATATAAAGCAAGAGGTCAAATTAGCAAAGGGTTGGAGGCTTTTTGGCTCAGCTGCTACTCTATGTGTAGACTGTGTATATTTTTAACCTAATGCAGAATTTCTACTTAGGCAACTCAAGATTCATGAAGAGTTCTTGTATGTTCTTGTTTTGATGGCATCTTCCAGTACTTATATTGCAGTGGTGTTTACTTATGATACTCAAAACTCATCAATGATGCTTTGAATTCCTTCATATATAAACTAACTGTGTTTCACTGTTTTATATTTGCATTTCTGCACTTGAACTCTATAATGCCTTGACTTTCATGCTAGGTAGAATGTTTTGGCTTCACTACTCAGGATTCAAAGAGAGTTTTTAATGTCCGATTGTCTCATGGCTTTTCTCTTTCAGTTACTTGCAATTGTATGAATACATGTTACTTAGAACTCATCAATGATGCTCTAACTTCCTTCATGTATTTATAAACTGCGTTTCCTTGCATTGTATCTTTGTTTTGTTGATGTATAAAAACTCTCTGTGCCCTGAATTTCATGTTAAGCTGATCTTGTTGTGGTACTGAAACATACTTTGACTCCATAGCCCAATGGTAGCCAGCCTTCATCTTTCAACCTATAAACCTATAAAATCACAAACCATAGAGTTAGCCATCTTATTCATTATCAAAATCTTTAATCTAGTGAGACAACCCTCTCAGGTTGAGGGAGGCTAAGCCTCAGCCAAAAGTTGGTTTGAAATAGTTGCTTAGAGTCTTCTTGATTAGCAGCCTATCAGGGATTGATTTTGTGATAACATTTTGGTGCGTCTGCCGGGAGTCTGAAGATTATTCATTCTCGAAATCAAGAAAGTTGAACTTCTGAAGGTAGCGGGAGCTTCGAAAGTTTTTGAGGCTGCAATCTACCTTGGTGACTCCACACATCAAATAACAAATTGGAAGGTGAATCCATTGCTAGAAGATCAGTAGCTTAATGAAGTTTCACAATGAGTTCCATTGCAAGAATGAATGCCAGGTATGCCCCTATGAATCGGTCTCATATCCCTGGTTTTCCAAATCCTATGCCAAAGGTTGATTAGTTAGATGATCTTCCAATATTCAAATATGAAAAGAAAGACAATGCTGCTCTTAATTTGGTTAGGTTCCATATGCATGTACGCAGTCTTAAGGTCAGTTCCCTGAAGATTGTCTCATGAGGATGTTTATGACCACTTTAGAGGGAAAAGCATGGTCTTGGTATAAAATCTTGGAAAATGGTTCATTATATTCTCTTGCTGATTTCCATGATGTATTCTATGACATGTATAAAGAGTGTCATCCCTCCTTATTGTTGGTCAAAGATTGTTGTAAACATTCTATGAGTTTTATTCGATATTTGGAGGATTGTTATGATGATGATGAATTCATGGATGAAGAAATTTTAGAGGCTCTTCATAACAATACATTTCAACACCAAGAAGAAAGGATAACATCCCATGAAATGCAACATGAAAATCAGCAGGGGTTTACTTATGAAAATCATACTAAATCCTTCGAGATTGATGTAGAGATGCAACAGAATTGTCAGTCTTCGGATCATAATGAAGATGAAAATAATTGCAAACACCAAGAAGAAATACTGGAAGAATTTTTTTATAACCCTAAGGAAGAGGAGAAGGTTGATCATTTATGTAATTCCTTGCAGCAAATTACTTCAAAGAATGATCATAATAGTGAGGAAAATTACATTGTCTATGGGAATCATGCAGAAAGGCAATTGGAAAGCATATCAAAGGAATTTTGTGTGGCTGAGAATCAGTTGTTTGAAGATATAGAATGTTATGAGAATCATCAAACTACTCATGTCTTTTTTGACCCTATAGCTAATTACATGGAAATGATTTGTTGTTTAGATTTCCAGTTATATTTTTATCCTGAAGGTCAGTTACATCTCATGCTACCTTGGTTATTTCAGTATCTGGTTTATTTTTGCTTCAAGCACAGTCAAGCATAGTCACGAGATTCAAGTGTCAGATCATATAGATGACTGGCTTCATTGGAAGTTTCATGTTCCTTGAGCTACAAGTGGAGATTGCAGCTAATAGGGTAGGTAGGAATGCGCAAATAAGCTCAGGGTAGGTTGACTGAGCATCTATTTCAGTAGGTGTAGTTTGAATTCTTCTTACAGAAATCATTAAAGGCTTGAGGAGTAGATTGGGCAGAAGTTCAGAGTTTTATTCTAGAGGATGGATAGCGGCACTGGAGCTACAGGTTCTTAGTGTACCATAAGGGCACACTATCCCTAGTGGAGCCACTGTTATCACTCTAAAATTTTTGTTTCTAAACTTTGGAAAGTTTGCTTTGTTTCTAGTCATATTCTTATAATAGGTTTTGAGTCATCTCATCTCAATAGTGTCATTCTCTTTTCCAAATAAAGTTTGACAGCCTCATTCCATGTCCTAGAAGCCTCACCATGTGTTTAGAAGCCATATATCACCTCATTTTGAAGAGATTTTGAAATTAGCTACGAATCCACATTTTCATAGCACAACAGTGTAAAAAGCCTGTTTTGTGCTACAAAATCACTGAACTAGGAGTTTTCGTAGCGTGCTTCGAAACCACTGAAAAAGCCTATTTCAGCATAAAAGACTATATTTTCGGCTTTTACTAGTCAACTTCCAGAAGGGTTATTGAGCAGTTGAGAACTCAATTTTGAAAATTGAAAGAGGTCTTTATTCATAACATACTGAAATACAAAAACCTCTTTCAGTTTCTTCAGATTCGTTATGAGGTGGGATAAATGTATGGCTAAACTTGGCTACGAAACTACTGAAAGCCAAGCTTTGTCTTTTGGCTTTAGCAATCTTTTTCAAGATCAGGTTCTGGTCACAGGAAAAGGTATTTTGGAATTCTGAAGGAGGTTTCTCTTCATAAACTCTACGGCTACAATACCATATCTCACTTTATTCATAAGTGTTATCAGTTGGGAGATACTAATCTTTCTTTGAAACCCTAATTTCAAAGAATAGATTTTTCCTGTTTTACACGTGTTTTTCAAGGACAGTTTCTGGACATATGGAGAAGTGTTTTTAAAAACCAAGGGAGGTTTTTTTTCTAGACAGCATGGAATACAAAAAAATCCTTCATTTTTGTAAAATATTTCATGGATGAGAAAGTAAAGGCTCTATCCCACGTGCTAATTTTCAAGAATCCTAAACCTAAAAACAGGGAAACATGTTCCCTAATTTCTAGGGTTTATCATCAGCAGTAAGGTGACAACGTGGGAGGCTTCATCAAATTCGACCTCATGAGGTTGCAGCTATCAAAGAATGCATTCAATGCTTAGTTAAGGTGGTTTAGTCATAACAAGGAGTTGTACTTCTAATTGTATTAGGACTCTAAGACAGTCAGTTAGCTGTCACTTGTATTTAATAGTCTGTTTTATGGTTAGATTAGGTGTCAATAATAGAAATTCGAATTCGCTTGATGAGGGATGAGCGAATACATGTTTTAAATGTTATATATAAAGCAAGAGGTCAAATTAGCAAAGGGTTGGAGGCTTTTTGGCTCAGCTGCTGCTCTATATGCAGTCTGTGTATATTTTTAACCTAATGCAGAATTTCTACTTAGACAACTCAAGATTCATGAAGAGTTCTTGTATGTTCTTGTTTAGATGGCATCTTCTAGTACTTACATTGTAGTGGTGTTTACTTATGATACTTAGAACTCATCAATGATGCTCCGACTTCCTTCATAGATAAACTAACTGTGTTTCACTATTTTATATTTGCGTTTCTGCACTTGAACTCTATAATTCCTTGACTTCCATGCTAGGTAGAATGTTTTGGCTTCACTACTCAGGATTCAAAGAGAGTTTTTAATGTCCTATTGTCTCATGGCTTTCCTCTTTCACTTACTTGCAGTGGTATGAATACATGTTACTTAGAACTCATCAATGATGCTCTAACTTCCTTCATGTATTTATAAATTGTGTTTCCTTGTATTGTATCTTTGTTTTGTTGATGTATAAAAACTCTCTATGCCCTGAATTTCATATTAAGATGATATTGCTATGGTACTAAAACATACTTTGACTCCATAGCCCAATGGTAGCCAGCCTTCATATTTCTACCTATAAACCTATAAAATCACAAACCATAGAGTTAGCCATCTTATTCATTATCAAAATCTTTAATCTAGTGAGAGAGCCCTCTTAGGTTGAGGAGGCTAAGCCTCAGCGAAAAGTTGGTTTGAAATAGTTGTTTAGAGTCTTCCTGATTAGCATCCTATCAGGGATTGATTTTGTGATAACAAGAGGGATATATGGTAAAGCATAGAGACTAGGAGGAAGAAAAATTCCTTATAGTGTAGGTGGAAAACTCTAGTGTCATCCATGCTTGTTTAGGGCCTAATGATTCAGTGGGGATTATGGTAACGCTTGAAGAAACTTGGATTGGTTTTGTTGTGAGTCCCACATTCATACTTGGAATATGGCACCAGGGTGAATGGATGAAAGAAAGATTTGGTTCAGCGAATCTATGGTCAAGTGGTTCATGGAATTCCCAGACCCGGTTGGCTTATGCATTCATTAATAAGAGCTCTTTCTCCTTGGTGTTTCATGCATAAATATACTGGTGTATATGTGATTCTGATGGCTATTATATCCTTATTATTTTTGTTGGTTATCTGTTGGTTCTACGTATTCTTTGTAACATACTTGATGTATGGATATCATCATGTTTTGATATGCAAATGAATGTACAATGAATATGTGACCTAATATATTATAATGCAGCTATTGTGATACAGAAACAATTCATCTTTAAGGATACTTGATAAGTATGAGAACCATATGCTCAGATATGTTTTTATGACCTATGGATTACATATTTGTGACATGTTTGATGAAATGTTTGTCATGGCTAGTAGGGGTCAGATCAAGTACTTGTACCAATGATTTCATTAATAGCCTTATTCCATTTTTATTTATCATTTATGAAAGTTTCATGAAGTTATAGGGAATGACCAGAGTCCTGGACCTGCAAAGTGGCACAAAATCCAAGGTCGTTGACTCAAAACTAGCTGAAAAATTCCACAATCGTTGCCATGCCTTGCATTGGGAATGATTAGAAGACCTTAGTCACAAGTATGGCTTATCATGGGAGTGAATGATGGTCTAGATCAGTGAAATGTCAAGTTATCTCAGGGGTTGGTCACCTGGAAAGGTTGGTTGGTTCCTAAAGGTTCTGTAGCATGTGTAGAAGGTCAGAATGGTTTTGTTTTATTGGTTCCACTTCCTTAAGTGTACATGGGGAGTTGAATTACATCATAATGGCCTCTTGTCACATGTATAACCAAAATATCGGTTAACTTGCGTAAATGTGGGAGGCAGGTGCTATAGAGTGGTATCAGAGCATGGCTTACCCCTTGGACTGGATGGCCTGTGTATGTTGGAAATGCAATAATATTGGTTGCATATGTGTTCCTTATTATTGTGGGTTATGTGTTTGTTGTGTATTCATGGTGGTGGTCATGGTTGCAGTTGTGTCACCATGTGAACGTTGATGGTGTTGTTGTTGGATGTGGTCATCATGCGTGTATGTTAGTTATGCATGTTAGTGCTTATATGTTATTATGCATAAATTGACATGGTTATAGTTGTCGTGCATGAGATCATGGTATGTGGTTGGTATTGTCACGCATTGTAACTGGTTGATAGTTGAAATGTTGTTATGTATGGATATGATTATCATTATACATGTATTTTGATAATCTGGTTGATCTTGCAGACAATTTATCCTCCCCTGAGCTATACCGAGGTATGTTGATTATTTTATGTTTTGGTTTAAGCTAACATGGTATGGTTGCAGGAAGAAGATCATAGATGACTAGCAAGATGGTAGGCTATAGTTGATGAGACTCTCCTAATGGATCAGATGAGTGTGGTGTTGGGAACTCTTCTGATATAGAAGACACATTGAGAAGCTTGAAGGAAAAAATAAGAAGTTGGAATGCTGATAATGACATAATCATGTAGGCACAAGAGAAACAAGAAGAAGTTAATGCAGTCATTCTTTAGAGTTTGTCAAAATTGCAGAGATAGGGACCACTTAGGATCAACCATGGGAAGGAGGAAAGAACTAATGGGGTATATGGAAGTTGGTATCATGGTGGGCACGGGTGATCCACGTGGATATTGGTGGCCACCTGCCAAGTCCACTTGGACCCCCACCATTGTTTCTTTCAGCTTTTCAGTTTCCTTAATTGTAGCACAATTTACTATTTTTAGCAATTTTTTGGGTCGTGAACTTCCAGAGTCATTTTGAGGCCCTAAACGACGTGTTTTTGGGAAAACTGGAAGCAACATGGGTTCATGGATGAATGTTTCTCTTCCCAAAGTTGTATTCCTTGGATAGATCTTTCTAACGATGTATTGTGCGGGTCAAACAAAGATTGTATGCCAAAGTTACGACCCAGGAAGTTGACGTACCAATTTACCCAAACGGGGCCCACGGTTTGGCGTTTCATCTTCTAGGGTTAGGTTGTTGGATGTTTATCATATTCCATTGTTTCTCAATAATAAATAGGCCTTCAAGCCTCATTGTAACACAGTTTAGGGGCATGTAGCCACCACATCTCTTCTCAGAGATAAGCTACCATCGCCCTAGCTGGTTTATCTCCATTTATGTTCGCAGGCATATTTCAGTATTTTACATTACTGAAATGAAGTATTATTTCTGCTACATCTTTGTGTTTATGGTTATCTCTGTAATTTGTTGCATTCCTGTTTAACTCCAGATCAGTGGTATCAGAGTGGTCTGTTTTTTCTCTGTTTTCCTTTGCATGTCTCCAACGAGGTTGGGATATAAGGAGTTAGGGCTTGAGCTGGTCAAACCTTCGCAAATCCCAATGGCCTCCATGGCGGATGAGAAGAAAGATGAGGGGGCAGGAGATCCTATCAAATTCTTGCTCGAAGAAGTTCTCGAGGGAAAAAGGAACGCGATGATGGACAACTTTGCCCAGATCCTTTAGAGGATACCCAAGGGCGACGCATCAGCTTCCAACAGCTACTCTGGAAACACCACACCATTTAAGGTACACATTAATTTTGAGATCCCCATATTCAAGGGTTAGATAGATGCAAATTTCGTTGATAAATGGTTAAATCTGCTAGAGGGTTATTTTTTTGTTCATGAATTTTCCAATTGGGAAAAGATTATTTTTGCTCTTCTCAAAGCAGCCCCCCATGTCAAGGACTGGTGGAAAACCTACTGCGAGTAGAAGGATGAAAGTACCGGCTCACTATTTTCAGCCGCACTCACTTGGAATTCATTCTTGGTTTCCATCAAGGAGCAGTACTACCATGTCGGAAGCTATGAGGATCAATACATAAAGTGGACCATGCTGCGACAGGGAAGGGACCAAGATGTGCTGGAGTTTACCAATATCTTCCATACCCTTCGCAAAAAGATGGGTATTAAGGATTCAGAGGAGCATTTGATACTCAAATACTATAGCTGCTTGCACAAGTACATCCAGTAAGAAATAGAATTCCTGAACATCTCCTCGCTCGGCATGACATACTGATATTTCGTCAAGGTTGAGCAAAACTTTAAACAAAAGAAGCGAGACTTTGGATCTGCGAATCCAAAGCAAGGGAAAGGTGCCCCCAAACCACAGAACAAAGGACAAATCCAAGACGAGGCAACCCAAGACAACCCGCCAAAGCTGCAAGCAAAGAATAGTGTCGCGAAGCTGAAAAAGGACATGTGAAAGTGGTGTGAGTTCCATAAGAGCTCCACTCACAACACAAGTGAGTGTCGGGCCAAGCAGTCACTGGTGGTTGAGCTAAAGGTTGCAGAATCAGATGCATGTTCCGACTCAGAGTCAG
>APFE031603359.1:12390-23375 GCA_000404065.3 Pinus taeda | reverse complement strand
TCGTCAAAGCAGGCCAACTCCTTAACCAGGGCAAGTGGCTCACCAAGGACCAAGTTCAACAGAAGTTTCCTCATCTCATGGAGGAACTCAGCGCAATGGGGACCATTGCTTCCTAAGGGGGGAGGAAAGATCCAGGTGGATATTGGTGGCCACCCACCAAGTCCACTTGGACTCCCACCATTGTTTCTTTCAGCTTTTCAGTTTCCTTACTTGTAACACAATTTACTATTTTTAGTAGTTTTTCGGGTCCTGAACTTCTGGAGCCGTTTTGAGGCCCTAAACGACATTTTTTGGGAAAACTGGGAGCAACATCTATCCATGGACTAATGTTGGTCTTCCGAAAGTTGTAGTTCTTGGATAGATCTTTCTAACGAGGTATTGTGCACGTCAAACGGAGATCGTATGCCGAAGTTACAACCTCGGGAAGTTGATGTACCAATTTACCCAAACAGGGCCCACGGTTTGGCATTTCATCTTCTAGGGTTAGGTTTTTGGATTTTAATGGTTTTCCATTGTTTCTCAACAATAAATAGGCCTTCGAGCCTCATTGTAACACAGTTCAGAGGCATGTACCCACCACATCTCTTCTTAGAGATAAGCTACCATCGCCTTAGCTGGTTTATTTCCATTTATGTTTGTAAGCATATTTTAGTATTTTACATTAATGAAATGAAGTATTATTTCCGCCGCATCTTTGTGTTTATGGTTATCTTTGTAATTTGTTGCGTTCCTATTTAAATCCGGATCAACAGATCAGATAGGGATGAAACAATCTAAGATGGAAGGCTCTTGGATACTCCAGATAGGAGAGGTGATGGACAAAAGTTCTATTCTAGTTACGGTTCTAACAAACACTATGATTGTCATCATTATCATCCTTACAAGAGGAGTGAGAGGGGATATTTTCTAGATGAGTTCAAGAAAGCGAAGCCACCTACCTTTGATGGATATTTGAAGAAGCCATAGGATGTAGAAGCATGGTTACTTAGGATGAAGAAATTCTTTGAATTGCATGAATACACAGTGAATATAAAGGCTAAAATAGTTATGTTCAGCCTCAAAAGGAAAGCAAGCATCTGGTGGGAAGATACGAAGTGGGTTAGAGACATCATGACAAAAGACTTGAATTGGCATGAATTTAATAGACTTTTTAGGAAGATGTACTGGTCAGAGAGGTACTACGACAACAAAGCCAAGGAATTTTATGAGCTAAAGATGGGATCGATGACAAATGAGGAGTACACGACTAGGTTCCTAGAGTTATTGAGATATGTACCATATTTTAAGGACGAGAAAGCCAAATTCCATATATTTGTGAGTGGATTTCCATTAGCATTTAGAGATCGAATTGAGTATGATAAGCCTCAGTTTCTTGAGGAAATTATTGGGAAATTGAAGCATTGTTATGAGTAGTTTAAGCACAAGGAAAAATCTCAACAAGGTTGGAAATGGAAGGACAAAGCTAAAGGTAAATGACAAGCAAAAAGAACAAGGCCTCATGATGCAGGTGAGAAGGAAAATGTTGTACCTCACAAGAAGTTTAATGGTTGACAACATGGAGGGAAACATAGTAAAGGTGATGGTACAAGATGGTTGCAGTGTTGGACATGTGGTAAGGAGCATCTTAAGAGGTATTTTCAATAGAATTAGGATGGTAGGCCTCAAATTTACAGGTCATAGGAAGCACACATATTAGGGGACGTTGGGCAGATCATTCCTCGTATCTATGTAGGGTTGAATAATAGGTAGGTAGATCACCAGATGTGTATTATCGAGATGGACAGTACGATTTGTGATCAAGTTGTTTCTATTTTGATTGAACCTAGATCTAATTATAGTTATCTTAGTCTTGACCTGGTGGATAAATGTGGTTTGAATAAAGAAGTGCATGCAGACTCTTGGTTAGTGTATTTGGATATAGGTACAAAGAAGAGAGTGTATCATTGGGTAAGAGCTTGTGCATTCGAGTTGAATGGTATGCCTACATCAACAATTTGAATGTATTGTCGTTGGGATCATATAGTATGCTTTTGGGTATGGCATGGTTGCATCTTACTGGGACCAAGGTGGATTGTTATGACAAGGCCATTGAGTGCTTGGATGACAATGGAGAACAAAGGATCTTGCAAGATAAGAAGAAGGAAACATCAGTTAGAATGGTGACAACTATGCAGGAAAAGAACAGTTGCAAAAAAGGGTGTGTTATTTGCAGTGCATATTTCTAGTGATAAGGTAAGGATGTTGAGGATGTGGATGTATTGAGAAGGTACCCAATTTTTCAATAGTTTTAGGATGTGTTTCCAAAAGAGATTTCAGAGTTTCCCCCTCAGAGAGAAGTGGAAATTTCCATTCAGTTGGTACCAGGGGTAGCACCAACATTGAAGGCACCATACACGATGAGCACACCAGAGTTAGTAGAGTTAAATTTACAGCTAAAGGAAATGATTGACAAGGGATACATCTGGCCAAGTGTATCACCTTCAAGTGCATCAATATTGTTTGTGAAGAAGAAGGATGGCACTCTCAGGCTATGGATTGATTATAGGAAGTTTAACAAGGTAACAATCAAGAACAGACATCCATTCCTAAGGATTAATGACTTGTTTTTCTAGTTGAAGGGAGAAGCAATGTTCTCGAAGATTGGTCTATGAGCCAGAAACTATCAGGTATGCATCAAGCAGGAGGAAATTTACAAGGAAAATTTTCAGACCAAGTATGGGCATTATGAGTTTGTTGTAGTTCCAGTTGGTTTGACCAATGCTCCAACTAATTTTATGCGCTCGAGGAATAATGTATTGTATCCCTATTTGGACAAGTTTGTTATTGTATTCATTGATGAAATCTTGATATATTCTAAAAATGAGGAATATCATGTCGAGCACTTGGAAAAAGTTTTGAGATTACTAAGAGAGAATCGATTGTATGCCAAGCTTAGAAAATGCAGTTTCTATTAAATATAGGTACGTTGCTTGGGACATATTTTTTTATAAGGAAGGAATAGATGTGGATCAAGATAAGATAAGAGCTACCATGGAGTGGGAAACTCCTAAAAATGTGGATGAGGTGAGATCATTCATGGGGCTAGATAGTTACTATAGGAGGATCTTCAGGAAATTTTCTCGCATTTCATATCCTATTACGTAATTCAGAGGCAAGGTAAGAAATATGAATGGACAGAGGAATGTGTAGCTAGTTTTGAGCAATTGAAGCAGTTATTGACAAATTCTCCTATGTTAAAGATTATAGATTGAGACAAAGAGTGTGTGGTGTGTATAGACATTTGCAAGAGAGGACTTGGTGGAGTCTTGATGCAAGAATGACATGTAGTATGATATGAGTCATGAAAACTGAATGAGAATGAGCAAAAGTATTCGACACATGTTCTTGAGTTGGCAACGACCATCGATGCATTGAAGATGTGGAGGCACTATCCTCTTGGCAGGAGGTTTGTATTGATGAGCAATCACAGTGGATTGAGATACTTGTTTGACCTACGGAATATAAACGCCAGGAAAGCTAGATGGTTGGCTATGATTAGTGAGTTTGACTTTGAGATTAGGTACATAAACGGTAAGGAGAACATGGTTGCAGATGCTCTTAGTAGGAGAGTACATGTGAATCACATAACAACTATGAGTTCTTATGGGATAGACTTACAAGATAGGATCTCACAGGTAGGACAACAGGGTGGCAAGTACATGGAGCTTATGTATAGGTTACAGTAGGGTACATATGGTTAGGATGTGAACTATCGTCTTACAAAATATGGTTTGGTTAGATTTAGGGGCATAGTATATTTATTGAATGAGAGTGAGCTCAAGAAGACTATTTTGCGATAGTTTCATGAAAAACCATATTCAGGTCACCCAGGCTACCAGAAGACATTGACAATAGTGAATACATTTTATCATTTCCAAAATATGAAAAAGGATGTAGCAGAGTTTGTGGCTAGATTATTGAACTATCAGCAGGTGAAAGAAAAATGTAAGTATCCAAGTGGACTACTACAACTGATTTTGATTTCAGAATGGAAGTGGGAGGTAATTTCCATGTATTTCATTACATGTTTTCTGAGTACATCTAAACAACATGATTCTATCATGGTTATGGTAGACAGGTTGACAAAGGTAACACACTTCATTCCAGTTAAGTCTACACATTTAGATAGCGATGTGGCACATGTATTCATTAGAGATGTGGTTAGGTTGCATGGTGTGCTGGAGAATATTGTCCCAGATAGGGATGCTACATTCACTTCTGTGTTTTGGAAAGAGTTATTTGTAGGTTTGGCTACATAATCGGCCTTCAACACAACTTATCATCCATAGACATATGGACAGATGGAGAGGGTCAACAGGATTTTGGAGGACATGTTGAGGATGTATGTGGTGCATCAACAATGGAAGTGGGAAGAGTATCTACCTTTGGATGAGTTCGCTTACAACAATGGTTACTAGGAGTCACTGAGGATGAGTCTATTTGAGGCACTCTATGGATGAAGTTGTAATACTCCCATCATTTGGAGTGATCTAGTGAATGGGGTGTTGATAGTATCAAACATGTTGGTAGAGATGGAAGGGGAAATGCAAGTAATGAAGAAGAATCTAAAGGCAGTATAGGACAAACATAAAATTTATGCAGATCGGAAAAAGGTGTTTAAGGAGCTTTAGGTTGGGGAACATGTGTACTTGCACATCAATCCCAAGAGGATTTCCTTAAGGATTGGGTCATGTGCAAAGCTAGCACCCCGGTTTTGTGGAGGTTTCAAGATTCTTGAAAGGATTGGGCCAATATCCTATCGAATTGCATTGCCTCCTACAATGAAAGTCCATGATGTTTTCCATGTGTCATTACTTAAGAATTATGTTAAAGATCTTGATCATGTGATTGATTGGTCTGTATTGCAAATGGATCCAGAAGAAAAATTATGGCTGGAACCTTAGTGTATTTTACAGAGAAAAATGCTTATGCATCAGAACCGAGCAATCAAGAAGGTCAAAGTGTAGTGAAAGCACTTTGTGCCCGATGAAGATACATGGGAGATGGAATATTAGATGTAGACTATGTATCCTTATCTATTCACTGTTTGAGCGAATGTTTTTGGTATATGTTTTGGTGTGTTTTTTTGGTATATGTACATATGGATATGGATGTAAATACCACCATGAGATATGTTATAAAGCTCCAACAAGAAGTATGGGTGTCATGTCATTATGGTTGTCATGTTGTTATTTTGTCATGTTATTTTTCTTCTTAGCAGGTTAATTATTGTAAATATTGCAACAAGCTAAGTTATAATGCTTCATGGAAATATGTTTTTCTTTCAGTAGTTTTGTTGATTGTATGTGTCATTGAACATCGATGACAGTGTTCCACCAAGGGGGAGGGTTCTATAACAACCCTGGTCAAAATTCCATGTAATAAAATTAATAAAGTCAAAATAATAACCAAGGTCATGGGACATGTATTCCAAGATGGATGGTGGGAAAAACATCCCAGTGGGTGTTAATTTGGTTTATTATGGCTAAAGAAAATTGACAACGGCTTTGGAAAGAATTGAGGCATTAATTGGTATTTTATTTATGAAAATAATGGAAATTAGGAGAAAAGGAAGGTGAAATGTCACAGGTTGCATGTGAGGAGGAAAATGAAGGAAAATAATGGAAAATTGAAGAAAATAGAGGCCTCATCAATAAAAAATTCTAAGGATAAATTGGTACCTTTTTACAGTTTACCTTTTGTCAGTTCAGTTTTGGAGCTCTCTCTCTATTCTCTCTCTCTCTCTCTCACTCTTGGACACTTAGAGCATTCTTCGAAAATTCTAGGATTGAATCAAGGAAAGCAAAGGAAGGACAAAGAATGCAAAGGGAAGCAAAGATCAAGCAAGGGAGAGCAGGATCAAGTAGCTACAATGAGATTACTTACAATTATCTTTTTTCATGTGTGATTTCCTTGCTAGATTTGGCATGCATGGTACATGCATGTGAGTATTTGGTTCTCTTTTTGTACTTGGCATGGGTTTTTCCAGGTGTGGTAAGTGGTTTCCAACCTTTCCTTGCCATTTCTACATAGCCATGGTGTGATGGGCTCTCTTTTATTTTTTTAAGTTGGATTGTCAGATGGTTTCGAAAGTAAGTGAGGTGATCTTTGAAGAAGAACACAATGCATATGAATCCCTAGACCAGATAAAGTGGGATTGCGGCAAAGCCAAATTTGGTGTACCTCGGTGGGCCTAGTTATTCTTGACCTATAAATGGCGAGATATATGGTAAATCCTAGAGGTGTGTGTCCTCGATCAGGCCTAGGAATCCTCAACCAGTGAATGGCACCAGTAGGCCTAGGAATCCTGGAGGGTGGAGTCTCGAGTAATCCTTGACTAGTGAATTGCAGGATAAAGAATAAATCCTATAGACTACGAGGAAGAAAAATTCTTCACGGTGTAGGTGGAGAAATTTAATGGAACCCATGAATTTTTAGGGCCTAGTGGTCCGGTGGGGCTTGCAATAAAGCCCGAGGAAACTTGGATTGGTTTTGTTGTGAGTCCCACATTCATGCCTGGAATATGGCATAGGGTTAATTGGCTGAAAGAAAGATTTGGTTCAACCAATCTATCGTTGGGTGGTTCGTGGAAGTCTCGTACCTGATTAACTTATGAATTCGTTAATAAGAGTTCTTTCTCCTTGTTATTTCAAGTGTAAATATACTGGTTCATATGTGATTCTTATGGTTGTTATATCCCTTTAATTTCTGTTGGTTATATGCTAGTTATGAGTATATTTTATTACAGAATTGATGTATGTCTCTCATCATGCTTTGATTTACAAATGAATGTAAAATGAATATATGAACTAATCTATGATAATGTAGATATTGTGATAGAGAAAGAATGCCTCTTTACGAATATCAGATAAGTATGAAACCCCTATGCTCAGATATATTGTTATGACCTGTAGATTACATATTTTTGACATATTTGATGAAATGCCTATCATGGATAGTAGGGGTTAGATCAAGTAATTTTATCAATGATTGCATTAGTAGCCTTATTCTGTTGTTATTTATCATTTTTGAGAGTTTCATGAAGTTCTTGGTAGCATGGCTTGTCATGGGAGTGGCTAAGGGACCAAATCAGTGAAATGTCATGTTTTCTTAGGGATTGGCCACCTGGAAAGGTTGGTTGGCTCCTAAAGGTTTTGTAGCATGTGTGGAAGTTCACAATGGTTTTGTTTTTTTGGTTATACTTCCTCATGTGACTTTGATGACCAGAGCTTGTTGTGTGAGTTGTTCTTGCACAATATCATGTGTGAATATGTGAGCACGAAGATGGTGGCGAGAGTCCTCTCCTACATGGGGGACTTGTAGTTATGGGCCTTCCTTTCATTCATGAGGATTCAGATTGAGTGGCACCTGACCAAGAAAATAATAGAAACCAATGAGGAAAGAATAGCATTGTGGGTCAGTGCTGAACCAGGAATGGCTTATAAACTCTAGCGAGAGTTTAGAATATTCTTGAGCACTCCAGAAATCAGAGAATAATAGGCCATCTACAGAAAAATAATCGTGAGGATTTGCCTCAACATGTTTACAAATATGAGGAGCCAAGCGCTAGCTAGATGTCTCAAGCACACCGAGGCCTATAGTGTGGAGTTACAGGAAGGGAACCCCTTTGAGTACAGGAACTTCGTGGCTGCTGTTACACAAGTGCTGAAATATGCTTGGATTGTACAGACACTGGGGGCATTCTGGATTAGACTCAGGTTCAAATTTCCTTTGATATGGTTGCCATTGAACGAGTATTAACCCGATTACCATTTATGTGACTACAAAGTGGAATGTTGGCCACATTAGTTAATGGCTATTCAAGGATTCAGAGTTCCGGGCGATGATACTGCTAGTGCCTACAATTTCACATATTTGTATCGGGGGTACAGTAGAGGGAATTGAGATTATGCATGGGGACATGAAGTTGCTTCAGTCGGGGGGAGATGTTGGGTGTGGTTTTTTACCTATTTTCTGCACACTATTTCCCTAGTTTTTACCTTTCTGTCCTCCAGGCCTATGACTTTATATGACCAAATTCCCTGTTTTCTTACCTTTTTAACCTATTCTACTGTCATGTTACTTTTTTGTATTTTACTGAATAATACGAGGCTTTATTCCTTTTTGTGGCTAATTGGTAGAGTATTGAAGAAGTATTTTGGGAAGTCCTTCTTTTCAGGTGATGGCTCGCGAGAACAAAGGTATGAAGCAGACATCTGTTATAGGTTGCTGCTACACATTAGATGCTGTTATAGGTTGTTGTTACACATTAGATGCTGTTACAGGTTGCTGTTACACATTGGATGATGTTACAGGATGTTGTTACATGCACTGATCCACCGTCACACCAACAGTGCTATCGCCAGTAATGCCACGTCATCCTGAACCACCATTCACTCGATGCTATTGTGTCGAAGCGGGAAAATCTGGGCACTATTCCACATAACAGTTGTCAGCAACAAGGATTGTTTATTTTTGAAGCAACAAGACTCAATCAGTTGCAATCATAACTGATGGATATTTGTATTTAGCAATAGGTTGTAACTACTTTTATTTTTGATCATCATGAGAATCGTGAAATTCACATGACTGATTTGTTTCTAATTTCGGGTTATAATAACTATAACAGACATGATTTTTCATGTAAAAGGACACGACATATAGAAGAGTACTGTTACTCTGCTTCTGTAATTCTGAGTTTATTTTTAATATCAATCAGCACGGTGATGCTATTACTGTTCTTCAACTGATTCATTAATCATTTTTTCTATTCTTCTTACGCCCTGCTGAGGAGGAAGGACCCTCCTCTTTGCAGGGATTGCAGTGATATAGGTAGTGTACATTCTAGTTTAGTTAATTTATTTATGGTTTCTCGCTATTGCTGTAAAAATTGTGGATTACAATTGCTGCTATTTCTATTTATATTATGCTGTTACACTGAGTTAATCAAAATAATGGTAGTAACCAGTTAGAGTAGATATTAGTTCCTGTGTGGCGCATCTTTACTTTGATAGCTATGAGTTTTGATTTAATTCTATAGTGTTTTATGTCTACACGCATGGTTTTATTCAACAATTTAGATTAGCGACATATTTTACAATTTTCTGCATTTTCTTATGCTTGGCCAGAGTGTATTGGCACAGGCAGTGCGAACTCCATTGAAATGACAAGATCTACCCTAGGTTGACAATCAATGTTGCAGTCTTAGTCAATTAAGATTGATTAAAAAACACTACATTCTAGCCCCAATTTGAAAATATTTCCCCCAATCCATGTGAATGGGACACTTTTACTAACAATCTTTCTTTTCTCCTTAGAGGATAGATTAAGAGGCAGTGGTACAAAATGGCTAATTAATTACTAAAATTTTCATATAAACGACTATTTTTCGGTTAGTAACCAATAGTAGCTAATTTATGGTATCTTATAACGTAGCCAACTTTTAGTCGTTTTTAGCTTAGTCATTAATTGATTGTCTCAATTTTATTATCTAGTAGTATATTTAGTCATAATTTTGGTCATTAATTTAGTCATTGATTTAGTCGCTAATTGTCACAATTAATGACCAAATATATAACAAAATATATTACTAAATGACCACCCGAGAAAACTAATTAATGACTAAAGAAATATGACCAATATGTTGGTCATGTTATAAGATACTGTAAATTTGCAACTAATAGTCATATATATGCAAATTTTAGTCATCATTTGAAACCAATTAATGGCCAAAGAAATATGACTAAATTTTGGTCGTGTTATAAGATATTGTAAATTAGCTACTAATAGTTGTATATATGAAAAATTTAGTGATAATTTGTAATCAAAAATTTATCATTTGCAGTAGTCATTTATCCTTTTTTGATAGTTTCATATTAATTATATAAATGACTACTTTAGTAGTTTATAGTTGTTTCATTTACTTTCATTAACAACCATTACAAGCAACTAATTTAGTCATATATTCATTTTATTTGTGATCATCATTAATCAACATAAAATACTAATTTAGTAGTTTTATATTGATTTTAGGCGTTCATTATTAACCAACATAAATTAATTAGTATGATTTTGCAACTAAATTAAAAAAAATGTCATACAATGTACATGTTCATCTAATACGAAAACACAAAGTTACAAATGTTAATTGTAATACTAAATAATATCAAGTGCAACTATAAATAGTTTCAACCACGAAAATTATATTTTATAAAATGTCAAGTATTACAATATGAGTTTCCAACATAATATTGGTTGGAGTAAAATTTACACGTGAAATATTGTTTCATCACTTCAAAACATTAGCATTGTGTTTTCAAGGCATTGCAGCTGAATTCACCAACTATGAGGACCTTACCATCAGTCTCTGTGTGTATCTTACGTGGGATATTGGCTCTACAAGTACCACTAGACCAATTATCTCCTCTCTCTCTTTAATTTGGATTTTGTCGCTCCATTGTTATTGTTCTCCTCTTTCTTCAATTCTTGCTTCTTACCGTCAATATTGAGTTCCTTTTCTAAAAAATAAAGAAGATACAATGCAGGGTATAAGACATGAAAGACAATAAACACTGGAATATAAAATAAATCATATTATAAAGGATTTATATGATATATACCTTAACATCAGTAATTTCTCAATGCCATTTTTCCCCATAAAAGCAAGAAACTCAAACAAATTTTCTTCAATTGGGCAATAGTGGCTATTATGTGGCCTAGATGACCTGTATGAAAAATAAAATAAAACATCACCAAAGAAAATAACACCTTAGTAAACTTAGTATTTAACCTTCAAGGAATTATAGGCACAATCATGCCAACTAAGTTACATGCTAAAAAGATCAAGATGTAGATTACTTATATAGTGTGGGAGTGCAAACAAAACTCCTAGAAAAAGCCAAAGCTAAGTCTAGAATAAAATGAAATGAAGTAAAAAGGAAACAATA
>APFE031603357.1:152344-179276 GCA_000404065.3 Pinus taeda | reverse complement strand
AATGAATGTGTCGAAGTCGAACATGGTAGAAACCACTTGATTACCAGTCAATGATGTGAACTGTTAACAAGTGTGAGAGAAACCACCAGTAATGTCAATGGCTCTCAAAGTACTCAGTACAATCCATGAAATGTGAATAAATGATCTGATGTCGAACA
Organism: Pinus taeda; assembly: GCA_000404065.3. Taxonomy (NCBI): domain Eukaryota; kingdom Viridiplantae; phylum Streptophyta; class Pinopsida; order Pinales; family Pinaceae; genus Pinus; species Pinus taeda. Next base: position 179,118 of record APFE031603357.1, on the reverse strand, counting down.
TGTCATAGAATCCTTTGATCGAAGGTCAATGATGCAACCTATCGTCAAAGGCGAGAAACCTGCCATTAGGGCATGCAGATTCCAAGGTACTGATGATTTCTAGATCATCTTACTAGATAATGAGCTAAAGTCGATAGAAAACGATCTGTCGTAGGCAAGCCCACAACACGAAATCCTAGATCAAGTTTTGAAGAAATATATTTGCAAGGACTGACTCAGGGATGGTCAAAATGGATGACAGATATTTTGCAGATGAATGGTTTATTTGAACTAACCTCCTGAACACATAACGACACTGCATATGGTTTGGTGACAATTTACCCAAAGCTAATACCCAAAAACTGTCTGAATACTTTCAATATGGTTTGATTAGTTGTTAGGCAAAGGATTTCCCAACCCAGGTGAACAAAAAGTGTCGTGTTCAAGAGTGGTTAACTGCTTTTTTAAAACAAAAAGTGTAACAAATAGGTTCATTTTTCTCTCTTTTCCCCCACCATTTCTGGAAAGTAACTCTTTATTTTTGACAAGCTTGAGGATGATAACATTTGCTTGGTTATAAGCTCATCCTTCGGATGAGTCCAACTTAGTTTAAAATTCGAACCCTAAGAACGAGTGGTTTGTTCCTGTTTAAAATTGAATAGGTCCTTTATTGTTAAATTTTAACAAGTCCAGTATAGGAAAAACTCGATGTTTTTCAATTTTAGGGAGTCAAAAAAAAAACTTAAGAAAACTCCATGGGTGTCTTTTTTCGTAAATTTGTGTCCCCCAAGCTCGAAAAAGTATAAAATAATACTTGAGAGGACCGCTTGACCATTATGAACAATGAGTACTTTTCATAATTAGTGGCTCCGATCTGAAAAAGTAAAAAAATGATCGAAGACATGTCATTTTAAAACCAATATCGAACTTGAAACGACAAAATTCCGGCGATCTTTTCAAGTTTATACGGTCATAAAAGAGCTATAAGTGGACCACCTTTTTAATTCTGTTTAATGAGTTTAAAGGAGAAAAACTCGGCAATCTTTTCATATTTTACAAGTAAGAAAAGAGCTTAAATAGGACTCCAATGTTTTGCTTTTTCATAGATTTTGGAAGAGTTTGAAAAAGTGATAAAAGTACTCTTTGTTGAAAATGATCAATGATCCTTGAAAATCCAATATTCTGCACAAAAACTCAAACCATTACTCATACCTGTTTAAGATAAATAAAAATGTATCAAAAAGTTACCTTTTTAAAGTGAAAAATAAATAAATTAAAAATTCATTTATTCAAAAAAGCCTATAAAAAGGGCTTTTGTAAATTCATTTTTACTATTTTATTTCAGAGTAAGAAGTGGGAGCTTATGGGTAAGAAATGTCCTGTGAAGATTGCGGAAAATCCGTCCATTGGAATCGAAAACAGTCAACTCTAGGTAATCCACATCATCCCTATCTTGCATTTCAATCATTTACATTTCGTTTTTAAGCTTTAAAATTGATTTTTTTTAAAGAATTTGATTTAGAAAAAATGCTCGTGGAGGTCCGCAAGTGCAACGTGCGGCCGCTGCGGACCCCGAATTTTTTCTACAAAGAAAAAAGTCATGGGTCCGCACCTATTGCTAATGACGAGTGCGGACCTATGCACTGTCTGTAACCAGTGGGTGCGGACCCCACAAAATAGGTTTTAAAATTTCAAATTTCTCCATTTCCACCCAAATTGTTTTGAACCAAATTGTTCTAATATGTATTTTTTGCAATGTAGGACATACAAAATTCTTATTTGGCGGGAACGCGAGCATGAGGATGTGGACCTTGCCGCAATAAATCACCAACCCACATTCGATGCATTGAGAGCATGCGAACTGTTTAAATTCTGGGCCATACCCGGCATGAGGACCCAACTAGACTTCTTGCAATGGCTGGTAGACAGGTGGAACATACAGGACCAGTGTTTCATGATTGGTGGCCAGCAGCTCAAAATTGAGCTAGAGGACATATATTTTTTGACTGGTTTTCCCAAGAGAGGCAAACAATTATCTCTTTTCGAGACTAGGCCAGCTGGTCAGCCTGTCGCTAGTCTCCGATTGGAGTTTTGCAATGATCAAACAGAGGACAAACGGATCGATATTAAAACTATCGCCCGTATTGAACTTACAATTATTGCATTCAATGTCACCAAACTGTGTGAGAGTGCAGCGTTGCATGTAGCTACCGGATCCCAGACGCGAATGGCAGTAGACTATTATCGAGGTACCATATTCAACTGGTGCGAGGTTGTGTTGGCGAATGTAAAAAGCCAACTAACCAGAGCAAAGAACAGACAACTAAAAAACTTTGGATACGGTTTCCTGGTTGTGAGCTTTGGTCTAGAGAGGGTCATTATGTTTGTCCCACAGCAGATTTCTGTTGAGGCTGGACTTCCTCGAGAGCCTAGGATAATGTGCTGGGTTGCAATGATGGCCTGTCATCTTGAAGAGGATTCAAAGGTTGTTCGATTTCCGCCTCAGTATTTTTGTTGGTTGAGGAACCAACTTTTTGTGATTCAGGATTTTCCATATGTTGGGATGGATTATCGTGGTGACCCAGACATGATTCTTCCACTAAGAGAGCAGTGGGATGATTCAGGTAAAATCATTTTCAACACTTTCTAAGTTTTAAATATTTTTTTTTTGTTTTTTAAATCGTCCAAAACTGATAATAAAAATTTTTAAATGCAGATGTGGGTCCACGACGACCAGCCGCTCTCTAGCCTTATGAGAGGAGACACCTAGCTGTAGCAGTACCGGCCCCATAGGACCAATCTACAAAGACCCTTACCGAATTGGAGAATCATCTAGAGTGTTTGATAGCAGATATTCCAGAGACTGGCATAGATGATATTCTACTTAGGTTACAGCGATATGTGATTGGGGTCCTAGGACCCTTTAGGAGGTTCCTTTTTAGGGTGGCCCGAGCAGTGGTTTCTTATCATGATCATCACCAGGGATAGGATGATCGCTTTTGTAGACTCATACGACATTTTATATCTTTTTGTATTATCATTTTTGCCGATCATAAGGTGTTTTTAAACCTATGATCGAAGATGATGTATATTTGACACACTTCTATGCTATGATACATCACTATTACTGGCTATCTTGTATAACATGTTATGGAATGTTTTAAATTTACTGTTTTGATTATTGTGAATATCTATTTATCATACAAGAAGCAACTGTATCTGCTAATGTATTTAAATATCTTGGAATATGCTGATATTCAATGTAATCAAATTCACGTTCCAAGAGACGAACTCTCAAAAATAATCTTAATAACACTGGATTTCTAATGGCATACACCCTATTAAGTTGTAATACAATGAGTTCAGAACCTAACCTAACAATCAAACTTCGAATCCCAAATGAGATGGATTCAGATAATAACTCAATCACCGCACTATACTCTGCAATGTTATTCATTGTTTGACTGAGGCTTACCCCATGCATAGATACTAACTCATCAGAGGGTGAATAGATAAACCAAGCTGCGGAAGAAATGTTCCATGTATTACGACAAGCACCATCAACAAAACCAATATATGTTTGAAGAGACGTCAACATCTGCAATATCAAGAGTAAAATAAAGATAAGTAGGAATAATGATAAAAGAACTCTCTAAACTAGGCACACTTTCCTAATCTAAAACACACCAGCTAGAAAGAAACTAATCTAACAAAAATCTCCACACCAAAATTTAAGCATAATATCTCTTCAGATAAAGCCCATTTATGGGTTTACCCAAAGAGACACCATCAAAATCTACTAATTCATAGGCCCCTTTTGCCAGCTTTCGCTTAAAAATATAAGGACCATGCCACATAGGTACAAATTTTCCAACCTCTAGCTTATCGTTTTCTTGATCGTATAATAAAATTAGGTCTCCTTCCGAAAAATTACGAGGTGTAACATTTCGGTCGTACTGAGATTTTATTTGTTTTGCATGAGTCTCGATTGCTAATGCAGCATTGCGTCAATTCTCATCTAGTTGAGCTAAGTATAACAAACGTTTCTCCTCTTCGGAAGTGGCTGGGAGTAATTCTATGGCTATTTGCGATGACGAAAGTTCACATTCAATGGGTAACACTGCTTCCAAACTGTAAACCAGTTGAAAAGGAGTGAAACCAATTGATGTTTTTACTGAGGTTCGATATGCCCAAAGTGCTGAAAATAACATGTTATGCCAATTCGACCTATGAATACCAATGATTTGTTGGATCATAGCGTCTAGAACTTTATTGATAGCTTCAACCAGACCATTAGCCTGTGCGTAATATGGAGTAGAACTATCGTGACGCAGGCCAAGTTGATCTGTCAGTTTAGTCATCATGATGTTTCTAAAATGACTCCCATGATCAGTAATAATAGCTTGAGGAACACCGAATATAGCAATTATATGATTGAAAACAAAAGTTGCAGCAGTTTTGCTGTCTGCCTAAAATGTAGGCATTGCCTTGGCCCACTTAGTAAAATAATCTACCGCTAGGATGATATACGCATGCCCCCCGGCCGAGTGAGGGTTACAAGTAATAAAGTCGATACCCCACTTTGCGAAAGGACAGACATCAATTATAGGGTGGAGAGGAGCGGGTGGAGCATGCATCTTATGATAAATAATTTAACAATTGTGGAATTTCCAGACTACATAGATACAATCTTTGAATAAGGATGGCCAAAAATAACCAGCGCACAATATCTTTTAGGTTGTGGCATACCTAGACATATGATCGACACATGCTCCAGAGTGACAGTCATTCAGAACCTTTTTAGCTTCTTCATGAGTTAGACAATGTCAGAAAGAATCCGCCCCATGACGATAGAGTGTATCTCCAATAATATTGTATTGTTGGGATTGGAAACGTATTTTCCATTGCTGAGATCGTGAGATTTCAGTCTGAAAAGATTGGGTTTGGAGATAAACAATAATATCTCCATACCATGGATCAAGAGTACTGATAAGAAACAAGGATTCGTCCACAATGGGTTCTTCCGCTACAGTTTTAGTATCAGTACACGGGAAATCACACATCAGTTCTGCAAAAACCAAAGATTTCTTTGCCTTGGATTTTTCAAATTCCAAGTCAAATTCTTGCAGGATAACTATCCATTTGGAATACTTTCCCCCTAGCAATTGTTTGTTCAATATATACATCATAGGGTTACAGTAAAAAATTATCATGGTTTTTCGTAATAAGATGTAGTGACGAAATCTTTGGAGAGCTTGAATAGCTACCAAGGCCAATTTCTCCACATCCAAATATTTAAGCTTAGTCGGATTCAAAGTTCGACTAAGATAGTAAATCACATGTTCACTATTGACTTCATCTTCCTGAACTAAAACCATCCCAATGGTGGAATGAGAAGCGGCGAGGTACAAAAAGTAATCCTGGTTGTAGTTGGGAGGATGCAATAACGGTGCATGGGTCAACGAGTGTTTAAGTGCATCAAAAGTTTTGTCAGTGATCTCAGCCCAAAAGAATGGAGTATTCTGTTTCAACAACCTAGTAAAACCTTTCGTTATCTCAGCATAGTTAGGAATGAAACGACGTAAAAAATTTTCTTTCCCTTGCAAACTTTGGAGTTGTCGAAGAGTCAAACAAGGAGGTAATTTGACAATAGCTTCAACCTTCAAGGGATTGACATGAATGCCAACTTTTGAAAAGACAAATCCCAGTAAACGACCCGTTTCTATACAAAATACACATTTGTGTGGATTCAGCCTAATTCGATAATTCCTACATCTCATAAATATTGCTCGTAAATGAGTGAGATGATTGACTCTACGTAATGAATGGGCAGGTAAATCATCGAGATAAGGCTAAACAATGTGTTTGATGTCATGAAATGCGTAAGACATAGCCCTTTGAAAAGTTGCTCTAGCATTATTCAATCCAAAAGGTAATTTGCAATAAGAAAATGTCCCCCATGGACAAATGAAAGCCGTTTTAAGTTGATCAGCAGGGAGTATGTTGATTTGATTGTAACCGGAAAAACCATCCATAAAGGAGAACATTTCACTGTCGGCACAATCATCAATAATCTAATCGATATAGGGGGTTGGATAATTGTCTTTAGGACAAGCTCAATTAATATCCCTATAATCGATACATATTCTTAGCGTTCCTTGTTTTTTGTTAACATGAACAATATTCGATACCCAATCCGTTAAGGGAATTGGATAAATGAAACCTTCTCGAAGTAATTTCTCAACTTCAGCTTTAATAGCAGCAACTTTTCGCGGATGTATCTGACGCAAACATTGCCAGATAGGTTTAACATCCAAGTAAGATTTAATTTCATGGACAACAATTGATGGATCAATTCCTGGCATTTCTTCATATGACCAGGCAAACACGCCACGAAATTCTTGAAATAGGGCTTTATAAGTTTGGATTTTATCGTCCATACAGGAAGCACCTATATGAATGTTTTTAATAATTATGGATTTAACTAAAATATCAATAGGAACCGTTCGAGAGATATTTCCCAAATTTAACTCGGAATCAAGATGTTGCAGTGGATTCTGTGGTTCTTTGACATAGTCAATGGTAAAAATAGATGAAAAAACATTTTCAAAATGATCAAGCTCAGGTAAAAACGAAGATCGATGATGAAGATCTTCCCATGGTAAATCATCAATAGACAAAAGTTCATGAATCTGCTCATCAGTATGAACAGGCTCAGAAAATGTTATTGTGGCTGAGGTTGATATTGAAAGTGATGCCCCATGGACCACATTCATTGGATCAGTTTCGGTTGAACAAGAGTCAGAAAATGACTGTACAACCTGATATGCAATTTCAAAGGGACTCGAAGGCATCGCGCTACCAAATGAATCTGCCTCAGAACCAGAAGGTATGATCCAAGGATCATCAAAAGCAATAATGTTCAATGAAATCATATGAATAGTGGTAATAGAAGGCGATATGTTAGGAGGAGGGAAGGAAAAAGTTCCTAGTAAACCAGAATCTTTAATCAAACATACCCCAACATCCTTGTAATGGATAGTTGTTTTACCGACATGTTGAATACTATCTGAAGAGGCTGGGTCGGATGAAAAATAAGTCAATTGGTCTATCGTAACGATCTTTCCATTATGAGGAAACTTGATAAGCTGAAAGATCGATGAAACAATAGTAGTCATAGCGTAAGACCAACTGAGACCCAAAAGAAGGTTGTAATCTAGAGGGGCATCAACCACTTCCACATCTAGATTTATAGTTTTGCCTTCAACCCCTATAAGTAAATCCTACAAAATGCCAAAAGGATGGAACCCTCGGCCATCAAAAGCCTTTAGAATCGTCAGAGACTGATTGAGTGTAGGAGAACCAAGCGATCTCCAACACTGGATCGACATAATACACGTAGAAGCTCCCTCATCAATCACAGTCCGAAAGCAAGCTCTGTTTTTGACTAACACTGGAATCTGGAAAGCTATTTTATGACCATTTGATGAGGTAGGCGGGGTGTACTATTCTCTAAATCGAATATTATTAGGTTCGAATCCTGAATATTAATAGCTCCTATAGCCGACAATAGTAATTTACGCTGTGTTGGGCATGATTGTAGCACCTCCAAAGCTGGCATTGCTGAAGGGGAAATAGCTAACTCTTCAACAATGTTATAGCTCTGAGCAGCTCTCACATGTGGATTAAAATCTAATTTCTGAAGTATACCTTTAGCAGGCGGTTTGATTACTAAGTCAGGGTTAGGTTTCTCGATCTGTAGTGGATTAGAACGAGGAGGAGTTGTAGTTGATGGGTTTGAATTAGAAGATTCTGCTTCTTTACCACCAATAGGATTTTTACTACCATAATTTTGTGATCACGTCGCAATCCTGACATGATACATCATCATAATGAGTTCTTCTAAGGAATTTGAGTAAGAACCGATCATCATACTATCTTGGCTAGGAAAAGGATCCTTCAAGACAGCAGGCGTTTGAGAACCTTTGATGATTTTCGAAACCTATGCTCGATGTGGGCAGTCTCTTGTAAAATGATCCTCGTCACAAATGAGACAAGGATAGCGAGGTTTACATTTCTCATCAGTAGATTCATTTTTATCTATTTTCTCTTTTGAGTTTTGTTTATTTTTCTTCTTCCCCTTCTTTTTACTACCGGATTTTGATTTGGTCGTAAATGATCCTACGACATGGATATCGGCGAGTATTTCAGCGAAAGAGTCTCCTATCGAGGAATCTGGTAAAGTTATAATAGGAGAATAATTCTTTGAAGACTTATTCTTGCTTTTGGTACTAACTGAACCAATCATACCATCAGTGGCATGAGACCCTGAAGGAGCTGCAGTTATTTGATTGTGTTTCGGAAGGTCAGGGATTTTTTCATGTAAAGTACCTGACTGCGTATAAACGAGGTCAAGGCACTGAGCTTAAGAAATTACTTGCTCTTCAGTAACAACTCCTACCTTAGCTACATCTTCAATGATTTTAGGTAATAATGATTTAACGAACCATTCTGCTAAAATTTGATCCGGAATAAAAACTTTCACTAAACGTCGTCTATGTCGCCATTCATGAATATGATCTGAAATATATGTGGTCGTTGATTGTTTTAATGAAGTTAATAATTCCGTGCCATTGTCGTATCTGACAGGAAACTGAAAATGAGTTAAGAAAGAAGTGGCTAACTGACTAAAATTCTATAAAGAGCCTCGTGGTAACTCAATGTACCATTTGGCAGCAAGACCAATCAGAGTGCATTGAAAAAGACGTAAGTGAATTGAATCATCAATAATGGAATTAGATGCACATCAGAGGTGATAAGTCATCACATGATTTGACGGATCTTCTCCTGACTTACCCTCAAACTTCGGGATATCACTGGGAAAATTATTAGGCATTGGCAGCCAATACGAAAGATAGTAAATCGGATCATTCGTAAGGTGTGACAAATCAGGTAAATCCAAAGTTGCAATAAAAGGTACGTGGCGGTTAGGGTCGCGAAAACCTTGGGTAACAAGATCAGCCCTAGGAGGAGGATATCCAGGATAACCTGGAATTGGATTTGCATTAAGAATATTATAACCCCCCAGAAAACCAGGATTAACCGGACCGAACTAAGGTTGTTGAGGTTTTTGATATGTATATCTAGGGTACAGTTGATACTGATAAACTGGGTTTTATACAGTAGGCCTAAATTGGTACTGTCCCTGGTACTGTTGATAAGTAAATTGCAGTTGACTTGTGACAACCATACTTGGACCAGCTTGTCCTACATGCATCTGAACCGAAGTCTGAACCGTAGGCCCTGACTGTGGTAAAGAGGCTTGAGGAGTTTGCACTGACACAGGAACAGTAGAAACCGGAGCTACCGATACTCCAGAAACATGTGTGGTCAGTTGAACAGAAGTTGCAGTAGTTGCAACAGCAGTTTGAGGCGAAGTTCGAGGTGAACTAGGCCCAGGTTGATGAACTACACCAAGAGCAAAAGTTTGAACAATAGGCTGGACAGATTGCTAGGTTGGACCAGAAACCAAAGGTTGTCCAGGTTGACTTGATAACTGCACATTAGGTTGTAAAGCCTGTTGAGTTTGAGATGGATCCCACACCATGTTCATTCTGGGGTATGGACCCATAAAAGGTTGAGCATATGGAGGACCATAACCAGGTTGAGCGTAGGGCTGATAAGTGAGTGGTACATTTCTAGCTCCTTGTACAAATGGTTGACTAGAAGGTGGTTGGAAACCTTGAGTTGGGTAATGACCTTGAGGTTGATAACCTTGAGGCACGTACTAAAACTGGGGTTGACCTTGAGGCATATATTGATATTGGGGTTGACCTTGAGGTGTGTACTGAGTCTGTGGTTGACCTTGAGGTATGTACTATCTTGACGTTATGTACTATCCTTGAGGTTTCCCCCCAGGCGATAAATGACTACCTTGAGGTTGCCCCACAGGCAATAATTGACTACCTTGAGGTTGAACCACAGGTGGTAACTGACTACCTTGAGGTTGCCCTCTAGGCGGTAACTGACTACCTTGGGGTTTCCCCCAAGCGATAACTGACTACCCTGAGGTTGCGAATTTGGAATAGTACTAGACATCATAAGAATTTCTTCTACGCTCAACGCTTGAGTTCTGTTATTACCAGCTGATATCTCATGTTCAATTGGTTGAGGAGATGCTCTTGAAAAAGTACCAGTGAGTGACTGATACCCCGAAGGAACAAAAGGACTGCCATATAAAAATGTTTCCGGTGTTTGGGAAAACATAGATGACCGTTTTGACATATTCAAAGGAGGATAATAACCTCTGGGCGTAGGATGAAAAGGAATTCGAAGTGGTGAAAAACTAAGACCCGGGTTTTCTAAAAAAATTGTCAATTATACGTACCAAGCGTCACTCCTAAAAGGACTGTAAAAAATTGGTTCACACTCTCTAAGTTCTAAAGTTGGTTGATTTTCAGGGAGAGTTATATCTTCGTTCAGACTAACAAGTTCTTCAATAGAAATGAGTCCAGAAGGAATATTTTGGGTAATGATACTTTCTACCCTGGGTGAACTAGGACCACTAGAAGTTGGAGAAGCAAATCCTGAAGATGGATAGCAGTAGGTTCGGTTTCAGGCTCAATTTCAGGTTCTTCAGCTAACTCACTGGTAGGGGAAATACTACCAGTAACTTCGGAAAATGAAATTGGTTCAGAAATATACTCTGTTGCTTGAACTTGATAATTAGGATGAACAATTAAAGATGACTCTCCAGTTTCTGGTGACCCAACTCTACTGTCACTAGGTGATACAAGAGCTCGTAGCCCTTCAAGTTGGCTTGGTGTATACTTGGGAGGTTGCCCCCGAAGTCTATGGGATTGTCTCGGTAATTCAGCCACGATTAAATATTTAATTACTCACACGCAAACAAAGAAAATCTCAATAAAACCACCTAAAGTCTCTAAAGAACCAAACAATTGAATCACACACCTAAAAAAATCTAAGAGTTCAAAACACACACAAACAATAACTTTCCGTACCAAAAACACTAGTTGGTGATGAAATCCAACGTCGTAGAATTTAATACAGAAAGGACGGTTGGAACAGTTACCCTAACAACCTGCTTAATGAAACAGATTGGCACAAACTTCTTCACAAAACCATCTCAAGTGAAGAGAACCCCCCAGAGAGTCCAAGTGAGTCTAGTCGACGTCTACTCTAGGTACAGTGAGACCCGTCCTTCACCGTCACCTTAGGAAATAATCTTAAGTTTATGGACACTAAGGTTACCAACAACAACAAATACAACTAGGGGAACATTCTATGATCTGATCTACGTGCAAGGGCAGAGTAACAAAGCTCAATCCCCTTGAAGGCCCCTCGACATGATCAATCTAAGGTTTACCAACAAGTGACCCTATGCTCCTCGACAATGGTTAATCTGAGGTTTACCATTTATAATACGTGCAAATCTTCTATCTTTCCCAATGAGACAGACTTGATTGTCTCAAAGGTTCGGACATGAGCTCGTGATTGACTCCTTTAAGAGATGCTTCCCAGATTATATCAATTACAATTGGATTTATTTCCTACCGCAAGATATAGCTACTTGTTTGTTTTAACTATCTTGGAGAGTTAATTACTTCCTACTCCAAGATACTAGCCTAAGCTATATTGGTGATAAGAGCCTTAGAAATAAAAATATTGCTAGATCAATTTTAATTAAGCGTTACTTTTATGGGTTGTTTCTTAAGTCAATACGTATGGAAAAGAAACTTTGATGGTGTGAAGACTCGACTCCAAAAACACTAAAAATGCACCTAAAATGGTAAACAAATCATTTTTTCTTCAATGAATTTCTAACTAAAAAAAATAGTTTGAGAATGCAATTCTTTGAAAAACAAATCTTTCTTTCAACATGTAAATGAAAATAAAATCTTTTTGTCTTTGTCGATAAGAACTCAAAAAGAGACTACTAATTATGCTCATAATAAATCCCTTTCTTTTTCAACACTCAAAACTACAAAAACAATTTCTTTCAAAAGAGATTCTATAATTTCTAGAAAACACTCAAAACTACAAAAACTAATATTGAGATCTAAAAACTTCTAAAAACCTAATGTATAAAAGCTTCAATTCTTTTGAGGACGTTTTACTTATTTATTCAGTAAACTAAGGATTAATTCGTTCAGAATAACAAATCAATAAAAAGAATCCAAATGTGTTTTCTTTTATAAAAATGAAATTCAAAACTTATAACCAAGTTCATTCAAAGATTTGCAAAGAGAAAAGTAAATCTATTTCTCACCAAGGGAAAATTTCACAAACCAATCAGACTCATCAAGAAGACAAAAAGACACTAGGGTAATCTAAGGTTTCTTAGGCTTCTAATCTGTGAGTCACTACAGAGATCAAGTGAAAACCAATCCAGGCATGCAAAACTTCTAGAAAATCATCTAAAACAAAAATACCAATGGAACTTATTCATTAGAGATTTTTGACAGAACACATGCAGATCTAGGTAGACATTAAAAGTCGTAAATGAAACCTAAACTTAACTGGAAGAAACTATTTAGGTTTTTCGAAAAATTTCACAGGGTCCACAGGCTTTCAGAAGAACCAGATGCTTTACTGCTCTATGTACTAAAGGAAAAGTGCGGAGATGCCCGCACTGTCTGTAAAAAGAAAGTGCGGTCCTCTGAAAACTTCGAAAAAACAAAAAATAATCCAGATCCTAAAAACTACCCAAGCCCACACACATCAAGAAAAAACCAGAAACAAAAACAAGTTTCTCAAGTCAAAGACAAAAGAAAACCAAAAACCAAATTCAGTTCCCCAGTGGAGTCGCCAATTTGTTCGCTATATAAATCGATCTTGTAGACAAGGCCGATCTCCCTAGTATCAAAATATATCTAGCAACAAGTAAGACAAGCATATCTATCTTTCTCTAAACATATTGTGATTCATTAATAAAAACTATAGAGATTTTTAGACTCTACCTTAAGTCCAATGCTAGTTTGTACCAGCCATCCTTGAACCGTCCAAAAGATTTTCCTTTTGAGAACCTGCAATCACAAACAAGCACACATCAAATAACATATGCATAGCTAATATCACAAATCATGTTCATTATGGTGATCAAGGAATTCATAAAATAAACCATAAAACATAGCTTATTGAGAAAAATAAACTTATTTATTAACTTTGAAATAGAGGAACCTTACAACCTTTGGTGCCTTGATGTTGTACAAGCTCTTCCCAAGGTTCAAAACAGGAATCACCTTTACTTTGACAAGCCTCACAGTCTTCCAAATGAGATCAAAGAGGTATGTAATCTCTCTTCACAAAAGCTCAATTAGGATGACTAAGTTCTAGCAGCATTTCACCTCAAAAATATTCAGCTTTCAACCTCCCAAGTAACCAGCCCAATGCTTCATTTTATAGTGCAAAGGAAGGAGGTTACAGGTCCACCTATGAAGGGATAGAGTCCTTCTTCAAAGGGATAAGCTCCTCACATCAAGGGGTTAGCTCGTTAAGGTATGGGATGCATGAACCTTAAAGGAGCGAACTTGCCACCTCAATATTCCTTCTAGAAGCTTCTAGAAATGATTCAAAGCGAGTTTTTAAGAATATACTTGCGCCTTTTTTATTTTTACAGGGGTCCACACCCATAACATAGAGACAGTGCGATCAGGTGCGCAGGGGACATGACCTTTAGGTACGAGACCATAGGTAATGCTAAGAGAAAGTGCGGAGTCAGAGTTTTATAGACTTTTGAGGGCTTTCTCTTATTTTCAAGGCTTGATATGAAGAACTGAGGCTTAAGACTTGCAAAGGAGGAAAGTATGAGTGGTAATGGACTCACACAGATTGCAGAATGTCAAGGTGACAATTTTTGTGCAACGGGATCCCCTCTAAAAAGAGGAAAGCTCTTGATCCATAGAGCATTGAATGGATCTTTGTTGGATACCCTGATGTTGTGAAGGGATACCGACTCCTAATTTCCTCTACGGACAAGCTCATCATTGAGCGAAGTGTCAAATTTGAGAAAAGTCTCTCGCATGCACCTCAATTGCCGCATGCAAACACCTTTTATCTACCTCATGTCCGAGATGATGACTCAGTACACTCAGATGCAGATACAGAGCATGCAGATACCGCGGTAGAGCATGCAAATGCAGAGACAGAGTCTTCAGATACAAATCCAGTGCATGCATATGATGATCTACATCCAAGCCCAAATCGGGCTTCTAGGAGTGAATCAAATTCCCCTGTCATAAATCATAGAACAAGGAGCTTATGTGAGATATATGCACAAGACCACCCAGCTGCTAGAAATGGTCTTGTGGGGGATAGTTATGATCTGCAGAGGACTAGCTCACAGTTTATTGAGCTTCCTCTTGTCCTCACTGCCACTAAACCATCACCATCCTGGCATTGTCATTTGGTTCAGTCTTCTGATCCACAGCCTTATGCTAAGGCTACTGGGTATCCATCTTTAGAGTCTACCATGGAGGAGGAGTATAACTCCCTCCTTAAGAACCAGACCTGGGATCTGGTCCTCCTTCCTTTAGGAATGAAACTTGTCCGATGCAAATGGGTCTATAGGACCAAGAGTGTTGCAGATAGGAAAATCACCAGATGAAAAGCAAGGTTAGTAGCCAAAGGCTTCCAACAAGTGCATGGTATTGATTATGACGAGACCTTTGCCCCAGTAGCAAAGATGGATTCCATACGCCTTACACTTGCCATTGCGGCTGCCTGGGGATGGGAAGTACATCAGATGGATGTGAAGAATGCCTCTCTTCACGGAGCCCTATCAGAGGAGATTTACATGGAGCAGCCACATGGTTTCATTCAAGATTCATCTTTGGTCTGCAGACTGAAGAAACCTCTCTATAGCCTTAAGTAGGCCCCGAGAGCTTGGTATGCAAAGATGGATTCTTTTCTCTTATCACAAAACTTTGAAAGATGTAAGTCTGATCTGAATGTTTACATGCTTAGGACACATGATTCTCTTCTTATCTTAGTTTTGTATGTGGATGATCTCCTGATCACCGGTAGCTCGGTTTCAACCATTGCTACAGTAAAGAGGGTCTTGCATGATAGGTTCTTGATGACGGACATGGGTCCATTACACTTTTTTCTTGGTCTTAAGATCAGTCAGGCTGCCACAGGCATCAAACTCTCTCAGGCTAAGTATGCACGAGATCTCCTCAAGAGATTTCACATGACTGACTGCAAGCCAACACCGACTCCTTTTTTGTCTTGGGGTCCGCCTTGAGGATGGAGGTGACACTCCATTAGTTGACAACACTCTCTACTGATAGTTAGTGGGGAGCTTATTGTACCTCACCCACTCCAAACCAGATCTCTCATATGCAGTAGGGGCAGTTTCCAGATACATGCAGAAGCCGCATGAGCTACATTGGAATGCTGCCAAGCGCATCTTTCGATATGTGCAAGGCACCATCACCTTCGGGATTCACTATGCAGTAGGCATTGCATTGAATCTCCTTGGCTTCATTGATTCTGATTTGGCGGGCGACAGTATTGATCGCAAGTCCACCTCCAGATATTCACTCAGTCTAGGGTCTGGCCCTATCTGTTGGTCGAGCAAGAAGCAGGCTGCTATTTTTCTCTCTTCAGCTGAGGCCGAGTACAAAGGAGTATTCAACATCACCATTCAAGCTCTATGGCTACAACACTTCCTCACTGAGTTGGACATCCAGTTCCACCAGCCCGTTGTCATCTGGTGTGACAACCAAAGCACTCTCAAATTTTGTAGGGATTCATTACAGTGGTAGCGGACGAAGCACATAGAGATCCATATGCACTACATCAGAGACTTAGTACATGATCGAGTCATTGATTTTCAGTTCTGTCCTTCAGCAAAACAGACTGCATAAATCTTCACCAAGACATTCACTGAGCAGAAGTTTCGCTCTCTGCGCGATCGTCTTGGAGTGATGAATGCAGTTGCTTAGCAACTATCTTTTCTCCCTCTTTTCTTTTGATTAAATTGTATTTTGAGGGGGGGGATTTCCCACGGGGTTTTCCCTTTTTCCTCAATTTTACTACAAGTTGCATTGTATTTTGAGTGACCTTTGGCCTTAGTTGCCAGGGCCCATCTTCTATTTTTTCCCATAGTGGTGTTCAGTGGGGTTGTTGGAGGTACTACACACCTACATGCGGACTCTTAATTAGAGCATGGGACTACATGCAAGATTCCTTCTGCATGATTTACTCCTTGATTTGCTCCTTCTTTAACTCCACAACTGGTTAGTTCTTCCGCATGATTTACTATCTGATTTGCACCTTCTTTCACTCTGCAACTGTCTAGTTCTCTCCAAAACTTGTTGTAGGTGTTGAGTCTTCTCATTGATCACCACTATGGTGCATTACCTTGGGATCTTCACCCAGTAATGCTATATCATGAGCATTGTAACCTATTTTCTAACGAATCATTCTTTTGTTCTTTCGATTTTCTTTTAGTGTTTTGTTCTGCAAAGCTGTGTGTTCAACCTTTACTAGCTAAATTCATCTGTGCAGGTTTTCTAACACATTTACAACTTCAGCGTTTAGATTGGTTCCTTACGAGTCATAAGTTCTAAGTTAAATGAATGGTATGGTAGGGGTCAGCACGACTCTTAGAAAATTCCATTATCTTGTAAGAAATTTTTTGTTTTTATGTGGGATTGTCTCAACGGGTGATTCAGCCACTGCTTAAGAAATGTGGCTCTGATGCGTAAATCGAACCCTGCAAGAGCAATTCTTTGTCTTCACTCCTTCAGAAATTATAATTAATCTTGACCTGTACCACTGAGACAAAATTAAATTTCCACGAATTCGCACCAGCAATGTGGCTCGACTCCTTGCAAAAAATTGGCCCTTTAATTGAAGAGATATGATTTTGAGATTTAATAATAATTCACGACCTTCATTACATTTTTAAATAAATTCGCTTGTTTTAATAATTCCACTAAGCGGAATATGCATATGGCTTTAAGACTATAATCCTCTGCATATTTTCTTCTCAAACCTTAGCCTTTTTAAATATTTGGCCCCTTTAAGAAAATTAATGATTTAGCTTCGTGGTTTGCTTTCGGCCTAAAAATATTAATTAGGCCTTTGCAGATGATTCCCAGCATGATGCATCAATCCGTGGTCGCTCGACTCTTCTCCCAAGACCTTAAAGCTACTACACTCTACCTTGTAATCACCACCCAGGAACGAGAAAATTGCCTCTCATCCATGTCTCCACATCGCTAGATCCTTTGCTGCAACAAAGTATGGTTGGTCTTCGAAATTTGGCAGTTGTTGGAATATGGCTTACGCTTTGTGTAAGTTTGTGGCTTCGACCTTGAGTTTCTGTTGTTATGGGTTATGATCCCACTGATCCGTGACGTGGTGCCAACTGCCTTCAACCTCCTCTGCCCCTACACGACCAGTTGTTTGACTGACGAATTGAATCTGAGGCTCAAGCTATTGTGCACTTGGCCGTTCAGACCTTCATCTTGGTGTGTTGTCTATATGGCTCCCTCACACTTGCAAATTATTATATTGGCTCACCATATGACTGAAATCTACTAGAAGCCCAAATTGACCTTCTACGAGCACTCTTTCAATGCGGCCAAATCACCGAAGGCCTCACACAGTTCTCCCAATAGTGTTGACCCCTTGTTCGATCCTTCAGCGTGACCAAATCACTGCTCTCCCAACGATGTTGAAAATTTGTTCATCGACATGTGCTACAAGCTATGTGCACCACAATGGTGTTCCCAGTTCCCTTGCTCTTATGTTGTGCCCAAGGTGTTGTGATCACCAAACAACCTTTTCTTTCTTACTCCAACCTGTAATAGGTTTATAACTAATGCAGCCACACATTTTTTTTTTTCAAATGTGAAATTATCTACCTTAATATATATCAGAATCATTCCTTCGAACTTGTAGTGGAAAACTTCCGAAGGAGATCAATTAGGGTGATATTAAATACCATCGAAGATGGAAATGCCACTCACAATGAGAATAAATCTCATCAAAATTGCGTGCATAAAACCATCAGATTGGTAGGATGCACAACTCTAATACTATTATAAGATCCCAAATTTTGGAAATTTTAATGGATATAGTACACTTTAGTGTTCTAATAAAAAAGTTTTCAGTAAGAAACACACAAACATGATATGGAAACGCAACCCTTTATTTATATTATTAATTGAAGAAAATAGTACATGCCCATACAATGACATGCACAGTTGTTCATCAAATGAGAAATCAAAGACAGTGGAGCACAATCATGGACCTTGGATGGATCAACAAGAAAAATTACACCCAGTTCCCAACAAAGACAAAATAGATAGACAACTCAGGATGCTCCAAATGCCTAGCTCCTATCTTCTTTTATAGGTTTGTTGGATTCTCTAGAAACCTTATTTTATTTTTTTCCCTCAAAAAAGAAGGCAATACCATGGGCAGATACCATGGGAAAATACCACAGTAAATACTATGGGCTTCATTTCAACTATCTAAAGAAAAAAGAATATTACATAGGTAAACATTAGAGACATTCACAAATCTATTGTTATAAAAAGAGAATTCATAAAGAGATTTAGGGAATGACTAGAAAACATGGCCTAAAGTCATGTGATTTTTCAAATCTTGAGTACCTGTAATGGACAACTAAGAAAACATTTAAATTGCATTTGTTTTTTAATTGTTGCTTCCCTAAAATGGATGGAGATTTGCACTGTGGTAGAATACAATATTCACAAGTTTGATGTTTGTGGCAATGACATCCCAATTGATAGTCACTATAGGGGTATATAGGAGAATTGTTGCAATGGATAACTAAGAAAACATTTAAATTGGATTTTTTTTATTTCATTGTTGCTTCCCTAAAATAGATGGAGATTTGCAGTATGGTAGAATACAATATTCACATGTTTGATGCCTGTGACATTGACATCCCAATTGATAGCCAGTATAGGAGTATATAGGAGAATTGGCAAAGGATTGGTACATGGCCGAATTACAAAAAGTACATATAAATTCGAAGAAGATGACAAGTTGGTGTATGGACATGTAGAGGGGATTAATGGAATACATTGGTGAACATTTAATAGAAAGTATCTCCTAATACACAAGGAAGAAGGATAGAGATGAACCCCATTATTGTCCTTCTAAGACATGAACCTATTAAATGCATATTTAAGCCGAGAGGCTCATTACACAACCCAGTATGAGAGGATGTGTAAGTTTGTTTGTCCGTTTGTAGGTGCCCGTTTAAAATAAAAATAAAAAATAAAACTTATGTTTTAAATAGAAAAATAATGTTGGCTATAATTAAAAAATAAGTGTGAATCATATGTATATATACTTCAAAATAAAAAATCAAATTTTAAAGGTTAAAATTTTTATTTGGTCCTATATATACTATATTTAGCATTCAAAAATACAATTTAAATAATGACAAATAACACATTATATTTTGCTCTCTAAAAAAATTTGAATGTGAATAAATTTGATCCATCTTGGCTCATGTTAGATCCCTACTTAAGATGGATCTATGCTTGTAAATAAACATCTCATTCAAAACAATCATAACAAGTTTACATTTGAAGTGTAACTTGTATTTTCCATGGAATTTTGAAACAAATCAATGACCTTGATTAATGATTGAGCAAAAGGTAAGTTGTGTACAAAGTTATGCTCTTCATTCTTTCTATCAAAATATGCCCTCCATATATTTCAATTCACTATATATATAACATACATAACATAGCAACCTAAACATTAGACATTTTTACACTCTTCTAGATAATTATTCTTATTAATTTTGGCAAAAAATTGGTAGGGAAATTTTAGAATCTTAAGTTTTAGTGTTATAATATGTAGAAATAGAGTATTCCAAGGGCTTTCAAAATGTTAAATTTATTTATACATTTAAAAATGATTTTTAAACAATTTAAATTCAACATCTTATTAAAATTTTTATCACTAAATTCTAAAAAAATAGAATAAAAAACATCTAATAATTAAACTCTTCATTTATAATTAAATGTGAAAACATTTATAAACATAAAAATTATAATGAAAATAAATTTATTTTAAAAAATATATTCTTAAAAATAATATACAAATATAATTAAATAAACATAAAACTTATAATGAAAATAAATTTATAATGAAAATATAGTCTTTTAAACAATATGCAAATATAATTAAATAGAGGGAAAAAAAGAAGAAGCTATAACATAGTTAACATGTGACAATGTCCAATCACTTGCAAAGGACATCCAAAAGGTAGGTTGCAAGAACCACAACCATCATTTTAAGAGACCAACTACCTTTAAAAATATCGATATCGTGTCCGTAAAATCGTGTGGAATCTTTGTAAAAACTAAAATATGAATGCAATCTCTAACGATATTAGTCAGAAAACTAAAATAAGAAGAGAAAACAACCGACTCTATTATGCACATTGAGATCAGGTCACAATCAAAAGAAACGAATGGTCTATTCCATTGGACGACTCCACTACCAAATTACATAAAGAATTGGGTACCAACTAAAGGACTCTTATCTGTGGTAAGGCAGATTTGCACAAGAAAATCAACTCAGTTACACAGTCTTCCAAACGCTTTTTGCGAACATGAACGGATGGATGGGAATGGTTAATAATGTTGTGATTGGAGGAAGAGGAAATTGGCAGGAAACTTCACGCTTCCATGTTTAGAATAAAGTATATTGCCACTTGATTTTCTTAAGGAAATAAGAAGCTTAGTAATCAACCAGATATCAGAGTTGTTTTGCTTTCAATTGTCTGCCCAACTATTGTGGTCTTGATACACAGACAAGAGTAGCAAAGACGTAGCTAGTAAATTCTCTGCATTCCTTACTCATTCAGACGCAAATATTAAGGCTCAATGCATTTTCTCAATCTCTACAAAATATATTCTATCTTGCTTCTTTTTTATTCTATATCTAATGGCAGACTTTACTGTTATCGGGAAAACTAGTGTGCATTCAGAGCTGCTAGTCCTACTAAGACGGTTAGCTATATTAGAAACAAACAAACCAAAGTTACTTGCATTTTCCTTTATGAGATATAGATGAGAGAGAAGCAGAGAGTACCAACCTCAGTCTTTTGCTTATCTTCTTGCTTGTTTCCTCCCTCCTTTGATAGAGCTTCGCCACTCCTTCCTCACTTGTCCCACTTCAAAGAACACCTGTAGAGTCAAAGCAGCAAAATACCATCAAAGCATAGAGATCTATAACCATAAACAATATAGGATCAGATGTACATTAACCATGCACACGCATAAACAAGTACAAGGTTTAGAGATATACAAGCATATGGAGGAAATCTCAAATAGCTTTATTGATAGAAGTAGTAGAAGAGAGGATTACAACCTAGCTGTTTGATCCAGCACCATCCTCTTAGCATGAAAGCCCTCTTCACCTCATGAAAAGACTAGATCACCCAACAATACAATGCTTCACAGAGAAACCATCAACACTTCCTTACAAAATACAAAATTCCAGCCTCCGAATCTCTAGGATGAGGAATCCATATATAGATATTTTTAGGTGGGTGAGTCAGCTTTTGGGATCTTGATTAGTGTCATTTCACTGATAGTTCTTGGTTCCACTTTGATATTTCATGATCTCTTACTCATCCCTGGGCGAATTCAAAGAGGCAAATGTCAAATGAGCAGTTTCTAGAAGATTCTCTAGGTTTCCACCTAGCAAACTGCCTCTGCCATTTGTTTGCTCTTGCTCATCGCACCCTACAGAAGGGATTTTCAGTATGCATTGCACCCTTTGCATGTGACAGGTGAGATGCATCACACCTTCAGCATGGAGCAGTCTGTATGGTCCAGTTTTGACCAGTTCTGAGCATTTTTCTGGGGAGAACTTCTGGGAAATGATGTAATCAGCTGACCTTGTTCCTTTAGGGTATGAAACAACACTTTTAGGGTCTTAGAAGCCCTTGGCTTATGGACATATGTGATTGGGGTTGCAGTGCCCAAATATGTCTATAACAGTTGACCCCTAAAGCATGAGGTCGTAAATCTTTTGATGTTGGGTGAAATGCTTTATCATAAGGATCCGAGGTTTTTTGAACTAGAAGGTGACTTGTAATAAGATACAATACAATACATTATCTTCATAATATTTTCATGATCTAGCTAAGGCAGGCATTCCCATGCTCAGCTTTATAAATTCATTTTCATGTACATAGGAAAAACAACCATCTGTGTGGCAGACTGATGATTATGGTAGAGCCACCATCCCTTAGCTTGGATGATTATCTATGCAGCTATGATGTACATTTGATGTCTTTATCTTCCTGAATATATCACAGCCCCTATACTTTATGTTTACTGTCTGTCATTAGCTCAACCTAAATCCCTGAACTTAGCTGCAAACTCTGAGTGAAAACCAAGCTCAGTCTCGGCCCTGGACCATCGCACTATCTCTCATTGGCAACCTGGATGAATCGCACCTCCCATGTGTTGCAGGTGAGATGCATCCTTGTTTCCCTATGTTACATGTGCGATGACTGAGTGAGACTGTTTCTGCCTCCAAATTTTAGTTTTTTCTTCATTGTCTTCAGCTTTATTCAGTGGTTTTGTTGTCTATGATCAATATATCATTGTTGAAACTCTCTTCCTTTGCATTATTCAGCCTCCATTGATAAATAATTGTGAATTTTTTATATGTATTTTTCATCATTTACAGTTCTCCTTTGCAAAAAGTAGCTTAATCGAACTGTCATCTTCTGATTTGAAAGTGTAGCAAGTGTCGTTTTCAGTCAAAGAAAAGAGTATCGTAAAGTCTTCCTCTTTTAGATAGTTGATTACACTTTTTCAATTGTATTTGATTTGGATCATCAATTCTTTGAAGTGTCGAAAGTAGTTTTCAAGTCAAAATTGAAAGTGTCATCTAAATCTTCCTTTCGTTTTTGAAAAGAAATTGCTAAAGTGTCACTTTGAGGAAAGATAGTTCAGATCTGTACTTAGTTTTCTTTTTGTCATTCTCACATTAAGGAAACTGAAAAACAAATACATGCATGTGCATTTGCATTTAGATTGCATGCGGAAATTGATTTAGGACAGTGCATCTTAGTGTGTGCTCTCTGCTCTATGTTGAAAGGATTTTACTTCTCTTTCCTTAGTAGCTAGGATTTTTATTGCAAAAAGAAAGTAAATGACTGTTTATCATCTTAATTTTCATATTTACGAATTGTATATATACATAACGTGGTGAATCTTAAAGGAAAACATCTTAAGAAAGATCAACTGTAAAATAAACATCAATGAACATAAAAATGATTTGGAACCTAGCGCACAACATCTAGTAGTGTTTTGGAGGTAAATCCCCTTTGCGGACAGAGGCGATCCCTACTAGCCCAGATTGGGTCTAGCAACAAGCATACAACGCTACCATGCAAGTTCCTAATTGCAAATTAAAGACCAATGATGAGGGCCTACCTGGATCCCAACGCTAGTGCTTGTAGAAGAGTTGACGCTCCCGTTCCTTTGCTCCGGCAGATCACGATCCCCACGATCTCCGTGAATGGACACCTGCACATACAAAGAACGACACAAACACAAGCATAAAATCTAATAGATGCAACTATATATCAGTCAGAAAGGATAGAACTCATCATCATTACAAAGAACAATAAGAGTGGAACCATAACAATAGTCATCTATTAATGATAAACAAAGAAGAATACAACCATAGTTCTGACGTCAAATCCTCCTTTGGCTGGTTGATCAGCAGCACATGTCTTGCAAAGCTTGTTGGGAATGGGAACAAGCCTCTCTCTCCTTGGTTATTTGGACAAGAATCTCCTTACTTAGATTTGGCCTTATGGGAATGAAGAAGGCTCTTGCAACATGAAGCTCTTGGTAACTTGACGATTCTCAATCTCTGGAACTATGGAACTAGCTTGCCAAGGAAAATGGACAAGCTTTTATAGATAGAGGAAGGGGAGTTGGGATCATTCACAATAATCATGGGATTGGCTTTATCATCAAGGAAGCTTCCATGAGAGGTGGCAAACCACTTCCTCTCTATGGAAACCCGTAGCCAAACCACCCAACTCAAGATAGATTCAGTCCAGGAATTTGTTAGGATGAATCTTCCGCCGTTTGTTTGTTAAAAAACACCACTGATTATGGTTGGCGCAAGTGTGAATCTGTGACAAAGCGCCAACTGGCACACCCTCTTTGGAGGATTTCCCCTATTGGCGCGAGTGCTACACTGTGGAACCACGCCAATGGAAAAAGGGCTATTTTTATGGGTTTTTAGCAGGAGATGTCTTCAGGGCAAATGAAGTTCAATTTTAGGGGAATGTAACGCAAGTGTTTGCAGGTCATGTCACTTCTCGTAGGTCCCAGAATGAGTCCTCCAAGATGCGGGAGAAGGGGTAGCAGGGACGGTGACAAATTGTTGTGTAACAGATGCCCCCTAAAGCATGAGGCTCGAGAGAGTGAGAGAGAGGGGTGAAATTATTTAAAGAACATGTCCATCCGAAAACACTGCTGCCGGAAAACCTGCGTGGAGAAGTACAACTAATATCTCAAGTACATGATATATGTGGTATGGGCGCAGCCATCCATAGCAGAGTACATAAGAATCTAGATCCAAGGTATGGACGCAGCCATCCAGTGAGGATCGATAAACAGACTCAGGCATGGTCGCAGCCATCCAGTGAATGAGTCATGTAATAATCATAATAATCCACAAAATTGCAACCTAGATCCCAACATACAAAATCCAGGGTCTTGCGCTCCATCTCAAGCCAAACAAAGTACAAGTTCAAGCATGCGAATGTGGGAGTCGAAGTCGAACATGCAGGAACATCGTCTGATTACCAGCCAATGATGAAAATTGTTAACAGACGTGAGAGGTACCACCAATAATGACAATGTCCCTCAAGGTACTATAGGTACAATCTACGGCATGTGAATCAGTGAGCCATCATCGAACACCCGTAGAATCATTCGATCGGAGGCCAATAATGAAAACCTCACGTCGAATGCGAAGAACCTACCATTGAGGCATGTAGGCTCCAAGGCACCTGAAGGGAGTCTCTAGGTCAACTTCCTGGATAATGAGCTGAAGTCGACAGGAAGCGACCCTAATCGAAAGTGGTCCATAGTGTTTCCCACAACATCAACGCGAGACAGAGGAGGATAATGTTTTTTGTGAATCGGGATTATGTGAGTTATCAGAGGGAGGTTGATTATTTCGCAGAGGTCAACTTCTCTTGAACATATCGGCGGCACGACAGTGGACTTGGCAGTATTTGACATCAAACGATCAGAGGTCATGGTGACAAGGCAACAAGCAGATGAGAGGTCAAATAGTATCACCCAAACCCACGGAGGCAAGTGAAAAATGAGATGAGATGTCCCCACCCAGACATGAATGCAGCCAAGTGCCATGTTCAAGACCGACATACTGCTGACACGACAATGATTCTGGTCCTATTTTCCCCACCATTTCTGGCGAGTACCCCATTTATTTTTATCAACAAGCTTGACGAGGATAGCATATGCTTGTAAAGCGTCATTTCGACGGAATCCAATTTCATCAAGTTTTAACGAGTCTGACAGAGGAAGAACTCGGTGTCTTTTCATGTTTAGAGAGTTTGAAAAGACAGCAAAAAGTGAACTCCAGGGGTGTCCTTTTTCATAAATTTGTGTCTCTCGAGCCCGAAAAAGTGTAAAACAATGCTCAAAAAAACCGCCCGACCATTACGATCGAGGAGTATTTTTCATGATTAGTGATTTTGACCTAAAAAAGTAAAAAAGCGACCGAAACCACATCGTTTCGTAACCGTTAACTAGCCTGAAACGACAGGGGCCCAACGATCTTTTCGTCTTTACATGGTCAGAAAAGAGCTTAAAGGCGATCGCCTCGTATTTACGTTTTACGAGTCAAGAGGAATAACTCGGCAATATTTTCATCTTTAAACAGTCAGAAAAGAGCTGAAATCAGACCTCTAATTTTATTCTCTTTAACGAGTCAAAAAAGGAAAAAATACTCGGCAATATTTTCATATTTTACGAGTCAAAAAAGAGCTTAAAGGTGACTCGTCCTATAGGAACGAGTGGTATAAAGGGTAGCAACTGGTTCTGGCAATGGTGGAACTGCTCAAAACATGTAATGGTCAAGAGGCTGGCTAACAAAACCACGCTTAACTGCGGTCCCTCAGGAAAGGAAAAAACAACCGAGTGAAAGCATATGATTGGCCAAAGAGATGGTGGCAATGGGATGAAAACAACCAAGGCTCATCTAACAGAATTTAGCGGATAAAAATGGCAATCACGAGATGTACATCAGGTATGGGTTCATTTTTACACAAGCTTGAACCATGGAGAAATCTACTTGGATTCGGTTTCATGTTTACACAAGCTTGAAATGAAAAACTATGCTTGTTATAAGTTCGCATGCCCCCAGCATAATGATGCAAAATGAGGTACATGCCCCCCAAGTTTCATTGCATTCAACAAAGTGGATGGAATGAAGGTTCACTTTCGAGATCTTGGAAAGACGAGACTTGTATTTTACGAGATCTTAATCAAGAGACTCAATGTGGAAAGGGAGTTGTTTCATTTTTTAATGAGGTTGACATAGTAAAAGAACGATCCTCATAATCCTTGTTTCATTTTTTAACGAGCTTGACACAAGATCAAGAACTATGCTCGAACCAGTCCCAGTTTCATTTTTTTAAGGAGCTTGACATAGGAAAGCGAACTATGCTCCAACCAGACCCAATGTCATTTTTTAAG